>VXBA01005583.1:126020-189303 GCA_013399895.1 Serilophus lunatus | reverse complement strand
GGTACCGAGGTCAGGCTGACAGGTCTATAATTCTCCAGATCCTCCTTCTTGCCCTTCTTATAAATAGGTGCCACATTAGCCAATTTCCAATCATCTGGAACCTCTCCAGTAAGCCAAAGTGGAGACTGGCTTGGTGAGCTCATCTGCCAGCTCTCTCATCACCCAGAATGGATTCCATCTGGTCCCATAGACTTGTGAGGATCCAAGTGGCTCAGCAGGTCTTTAACTGCTTCCTCCCAGATTACAACAGGGCTATACTGCTCCCTGACCCCATCTAGCAGCTCAGGAGGCCAGTTGTCCTGACGACAACCTGTCTTATTGTTGAAAACTGAGGCAAAGAAGATGTTCAGTACCTCTGCCTTTTCTTCATCTTCATTTACTATATTTCCCTCCACATCCAATAAAGAGTAGAGGTTGTCCTTGCCCCTCTATTTGCCATTAATATATTTATAAAAATATTTTTATTATCCTTCACAGACGTGGCCAGTTTAAGCCCCAATTGGGTTTCTCCCTCTCTAATTTTTTTCCCTACATGACCTAGCAACATCCTTAAAAATTTCCTGAGTTCCCTCCTCCTCTTTCCAAAGGTGGTACGCCCTCTTTTTTTCCCTAAGTTCCTTCAAAAGCTCCTTGCCTAGGTCAGATGTCTTCCCCATTGACTCATCTTTCTGCAGATCAGGACAGCCTGCTCCTGTGCCTTCAAGACTTCTTTCTTGAAGTATGTCCATCCTTCCTGGACCCCTTTGATTTTAAGGGCTTTTTCCCAAGGTATTCTCTGAGTTAGTCTCTTGAATATAATATGATCCCTGCATTTTACAAGGGCTATGTCTGTCCCAGAGCCCTTTTGGGGTGTAGCTAGAGGCACGAGTGCTTCTCTACAGAAGGGGTGCTGGATTGCCTCCATCAGAGGAAAAGCTTTTCTAACTCTCAGCTGAAAGCAAACCAAAACTCCACTCTTCAAAGCTCTGGAAAGTATTCTCCTGAGCTCCTTTCCCTATCACTTCTTCAGACCTGTTTATGTGCAACTTTCCATGTTAACCTGCTGCCTCTGGAAAGGCAGGTCTTATCAGAAAAAGACTGCTCAAATACTGTTTTTTATCAGGCTTACATATGAATCAATGGAAATCAAAAGTTATGAAGAAAACAAGTACAAAACACATCTCTAGTCTTAGTTTCACAGGATGTCTCTCTGGGTGTCCACATTTCCAGGGTGGTTTTCAAGGTGCCTTGCTGGTGGGATCTGGGCTGATCCAGCCCACCCTGCCAATCAGCTGCTAAACATGACTCTTTCTAGCAGTTCTGCCTGCAGGAGTTTGGATATTTAGAACTGAACATTTTGCTTAGTCACACCCTTTCTGGATCCACAGAACTTTGCTCGAGCTCTCTCTGGGGCTCCTGGGTCACCTCTCAGCACCCATGGTGAGGAATATGCCCCATTATTTGGATGCCAAATGCATTGTGATGCATTGCATTGTCTTTCAGGTATTTTTCAGTATTTCCCAGAATAATCTTTTCCATAACTTTAGCAGGCACTGAAGTGACACTGACAGGCTTGTAGTTTCTGGGATCCTCTGTCCTGCCTGTCTTGAAACTGGGACAACGTTCACAAGCTTCCATCAGCTGGGACCTCCCAGGATTCCCGAGGCAGTTCAAAAATCTTCGAGAGAAGTTTTGTGATGACATGAGCAGCTCTTTTAGCATTCTGGGATGAATCCTATCAGGCCCCATAGATTTGTAGGGATCCAGCTGGAACAGCAGTTCCCACACAATTTCAGAGCTGACTGCAAGTTGATCACTCTCACTTTCCAGCTCAGGGCACTGAGATCTCTTTGGCCTGTCATCTGTGTTGAAGATAGAGGTTAAACACCTCTGCCTTGTCTCTGTCCCTGTTCGTGAGGTGACCATCCTCCTCCTGGAGCAGGCCGATGATATTTCTATAAAGCCTACTGCCACTGATGGATTTGATAATACATTTTTATTGTCCCCCACATCCCTGTCAGCTTCCCGTGTTACTTGACCTTGTTTCCACTGGATGTACACCTTCCTTTTTTGCCTTATTCCCAAGAGAAGAGCCCTGCTCAGCCAAGCCACCTTCTGCCTCACCTGTTTGGCTTCTGACATTTGGGAATTGCTGATCCTTTGCCCTTAGGAAGTGATCTTTCAAAAGTGACCAGCACTGATGGACCCCAGTACCTGCAAAAACATTTTCCCAGGGGACATCTCTTGCTAATTCCCTGAGCAGCCTGAAGTCTGCTCTCCTCATGGCAGAGCTGAGGTTTTGCTGGCACTTTTCCTCCTGTCAACAGGGGTTTTAAACTCAATCACTTCATTGTCACTGTGGCTTAGAAGGCCATCAGTCTCCACTCTCCACTTTGCTCACAAGATCCACTCTGTTGACAAGCAGCAAATCAAGAACATCTTTCCAAGTCATGATTGTGAGCTTCTCTGCAGTCCCTGGAAGAGGATAAGCTGGCATAGAACTGGAGGACAACATGGAATGGGTCTCCTGTTCTTGTCCAGACAACACAGTGTTAGATATAGTCAAGGGGTGAACTAACTGATAGCAACTGAAAATATGATATTTAGCTGAAAATGGTTCCTCCATGAGAGGAAAGATCTCTGTTTCCTTGCTGACCATCTGCAGCAGAGCTGGGAAAAAATTGCTCCACAATTCCTCCACTCTTTCCTTTTCTCGTCCATGGATCATCCTTTGAAAATATTGAGGGGGGAAGGAAAGGAGAAACTATGTATTGCTGTGGAATTAATAAATTAATAAATTGACATTAACAAATTGCTTTTTCTGGAGTATAAACCTTTTTTAAAAGTCCTGAAAAATGAACTGTGACAAACTCAGATGGATTCCAAATCTGGATAATGCAATTTGGTAAATAATGGTAAAAGTGAGAAAAGGTTAATTCAAGGCAGAGAATTGAGAAAAAGAAAGAATCCATATATGAAGGGCAAAAGTTAATCTCTAGAGCCATTAAAAATGTTTTTTCTAACACTATGTCAGTGCTTTCACCATCACGCCATGCTTCACTGGGAGATGGAGATGAGTGAACAGTATGTGATAACTCCTCTGCCAGAGCAGTTCTGGTTATACTTTCTGTCTGGAGATGCCAGACCACAACTGTTCCTCCTCACAATCACAGACCATACTCCTGAGAAGATATTTGGCCCAGTCCACAGTTGAACCTCTCTCTACCCCCTTCACCCCAGCTTTCACAAACATGTGCAGAACAAGCCATTTCCAGTTTGAAGAATGTCCCACAAGTATCACTTTGACAGGACAATTCTTAATTTTTCTTGCTGACAGATGGGTTCAAAGATGTTCCCCAAAGAGGAAAACCCAAGTGCCTCACAGGTAATGAAGAGCTCAGTTTTTGCTGCCACTACCACAGCATGAACATCCGTGGCAGCACAGCTGCCTGCCTGGGAGGGCAGGTGGTAGCACTGAGTCACTCACAGGCTGGAAGCCAGTCTCTCTCAGTGTCTCAGCTCACTTCAGCACTGCAGTAAAGTGCCAGTGCAGAACCAGCCATAGAGACTTTTGCTTTTGGTGCAGGTGGTCTTGACCTTGTCCCTCTGGTGACCCCAAGAAGCAGTGCAGGAGAAGGTCTCCATGGGCTGTTTTCCTCCATCTGAACTGGTCTGGGCTTGTTTATTGTCAGCAGAAACAAACATATCTGAGGGGCTCACTTGGACGTTTAAAAGCAATCGGTTGAGCAGCCTTCAGGAGGATGGGGTTGGTGTCTCTCTGGTAATGATAAGGATTATGAGATTAATCCTATCTGCTTTAGAAGGTGTGAGAAACAGATTCAATAAAAAATTGTGTATCTATGTGATAAATCTTTATCAAAATGATGCCTTATATCAAGACATTTGTTCTGCCTGACTTTGGAGTACCAAACCACAAGGGTTTAGTGCATTTCATGGGTTTCCTCCATGAACTGATAGGAAAAAGTATTTTTACATGTCCGTTGTTTTGGGATAGTAGCATTCAAAATGTCATTTTTCTGCCCACACTCCCAATCTCTGGTGTGCACTGGAGCCTCACTCACACAAGATCTTCCTGATTCATTCTGCTGCCAGTGGGGAATATTTCCTATGCAGTGCAAATGTGTTCCTGCAACAAGCCCATCCTTTGCCCTGACAGTGGCTAAGAAAGGGATGACCAGCTCAACTCAAATATCAAACTCTAGACCATCTCACTCTAAAACCATCAGCCTGTGAGCTTGGTAGAGAAGGAAATGAAAAGAAAGCATGGCTATGATTTCTTCCCATAGCTCTAAGTCCATGAAAAATTTAATTCTGGTCATCTAGCAGGTCCAGGTTCCACAGCATCCTGCATGGTACAGACAAGTCAGAGTTAGAAGGAACAGGCCTGTGATGAACAGAAGGACCATCCAACAATGTTCTAAAGGTGCTCCTTGTGCCTGCCTCACAAGTACTTTACCATCATTTCAGTGGAGATTACTTTTTCCCTGTTGTTGTGGCTTAGGGATGGTAACATCCAATTTAGCATTCTCACGGAAACACTCCAAACCATGCATCGTTCGCTCACTCCCCTTCTCCCCTCCCCCTGTGGCAGGATGGAGATGAAAATTGGAGGCATAAAAGTTAAACATCATGAGCAATTTACTGGAACCAGCAGTGGAATGAGAATAGAAACATAGCAGCAGCAGTGTTAAATAAGACAGTGTACAAGAGAGGTGAACGATTCACAGGTGAGCACTCACCACATGGGACCAGTATTACTCCAACCCCTCACCTGCCATTACTGACCAGAGGGGTCCATGCCCCCTGTGTATGGCATGACGTTGTATAGAATAACCTCAACGTCCTGGCCATGCCCCTCCTGGCTACTGCAAAAAATTAATGCTGTCCTGACCAGAACCAGGACACCTGTTGAAACTACTTGTACGCCTTTTATTTTGGAGCATCTTCAGTAACTGTTTTAGAATTTGTTTCGACAAGTAAAAAAATCAAAAGGCTTTCAATGAGAAAAATCTGGGTTTTGCCAGAAATTTGATTCCTGGGGTGTTGTGGAGTCTGATATTAATGACCTTTTCCAGTGTATTGACCATTTATTTAAATGAAATACTGTAGCCTATCAATAGCCAAGGGGTTTCCAAAGGCCACATCTTAGTCGAGCTGATGCTGTTATGTAATAACAGATAAGAAGGACAGCTTTGGATTTAGATGAGGAGATAACACTGCATCAATTGGAAGCAAACCAGCATTGGCTGGAGTCACGATCTGGTAATGGAAGGAGCTCTGGCATTTATTCCACTCCTTCCAGAAAGTGAAAATCCCACCAGGCAAGCATAGGATTTTCCCGTGTTTGTAAAACACAGAACATACAGAAATGTGCAGCTGGTGGACATGGAACTGTCCTTGTTTTAGTCCGAGTGTTGTTGTGATTTGGCAGGGAATCTGTGCTGCTGTAATTCAGGTAATTTGCAACAATCCAATTTACTGCAAATTTTGAAATGTCCAATTTACTGAATATTCCTGAAAACCCATTTATTTTGCTCCTGTAGTTGTGCAACCTTTTTCCTACTGTTAAATGAAAAGGTGGATATAACTGCATCTGTTATAGTAAAAATACATTGACCTTAAACTTCTAATTATAGAATGACCACTTTACAGGAATGTTGTCATTTAATCACTCTTCAGTATGCCAGAAAAAATCACTTTTAAAAGACAGTTTTAACTGCATTTGTATGTCAGTGGGAGAGGTGCAAGCCATCATTTTGTCAAATATGCTAAACTTCACAAGGAGGGGAGGATGCTGTGTGAGGAAGGGCCTCTGAGAAGAGGGCTCTGGCACAGAGCAATGAGTGATGGCAACCCTTTGGGCAAGATCTATTGGGGGAAAAAATTACAAAGAAACATGCATCACAACTTTGTATTCTTCCAAATACAACCCCTTGGGACTTCAGCTCAAACCTGAATGACCAATTCATTACAGTTTTGTTTGTTTGTGCGTTACAGAATGACAGAGTAATACAGGTATTAAGGGATTTTTGGTGGCCACCTGTCCAACTAACCTCTGTAAAGCAGGACCAGCTTTGAAAGTGGATTAATTTTAAAATTAATTTAGGTTGTTGAGAACCTTTCACATTCAATATCTTCAAGAATGGAGCCTCCACAACCTCATGGGGTTCCTCTTCCAGTGCCTGGTCCTCCACTTCAGTGTGGAAATATTTGTTATTTAGAAACTTGGAAATAATTTTACATATCCTTCTAATAACCTGAGCAGGCAGGCTCCAGTCTATTGGCTGATTCACAGAACTGAAAAGTCAGCAAGATACATAAAGTCATTAATGAGATCAAAGTCTCCTGCTCCTGAAAATCCCAATCAGCCTGGTTTTCTCATGTTTTTCGAGTTTCTTCAACACAAACCAGGTGGCACTCATCCTCATTATCAGTTTTCTTGGGCAGAACATGTTAGCCTGCACTTGCAATGTTCTCTAGAGATGCCTGATACAGTCTTAAATCCATGTGCTCTGACTTACTTGCTGGAAGAGGCGGGGGGAGTTCTCTGGGCCAGCTGATTTGCAAACTGCTTCACTTCTTTAGTTGATTCTCTCTGTCTGTGAGCACATTTGTGTGCAAGACAAGACATCTTTGATATGAGACCCAGCTGAACCAAGGCAGAGAACATCACAGATGACCAGATAAAGTTAGATTCTGGTATGCTACCCTCAGTGGCACTTCACACACCCAGAGAGGTCCATCTGCCAGGCAGTACAGAAGCAGACAGATGTTTTGTTGCTTAAGCAGATCCAGCCACTCTGTAATAATGTTTGCAGACTCCAGTCTGTGTAGGTCTATCCATGTGAAAGGAAGGAAAGTCCACAGTGGCTTACACAGGATGTGGTTTAATGAGAGCAGAACAGTGAGCTGGCAGTTGAAGGAGGCTTTGCATCAAGTTTTCCTGCAGCCAACGGTGCCAATCCATCTCCTGGGATAGTAACTCCTTTTTGGGGAAGCCACATCTATGCTATATCCACATTGTCTCAGCTGCAGCATTTGTCTACACATGGTCCAGAGCAATTCCCATTCCACCAGCCAGCTTAGAAAGGTGGACAATACCTGCTAAAGTTGTCTGAGAGGGCGAGGAGACTGTTGGCAGTGTGTCACAGAGTCTCCCCTGCCCTGCTGCATCTCCTCAGGTCTCTCTGTCCATCCCTGATTGCCATCCACTGGCTCTGTTCCCAGCTCAGCACTAGGATCATTTGTGCAATGGCTCGTTCCACACCGGGACAGAGTAGCCTCTCTTTCTACAGAACATTTCATGCAGCGCAGCCTTTGGAAGCTGCATCCCTTCACTGTCCTGCTTTTCTTCAGCAGCACAACTTACTTTTGCAGCCTCAAGCAGCTTAGGTGGGAGACCAAGGTACCTGCAGTGCGGAATCCAGCTCTGGGGCCAACACAAGAAAGACATG
This sequence comes from Serilophus lunatus, assembly GCA_013399895.1. Lineage (NCBI taxonomy): Eukaryota > Metazoa > Chordata > Aves > Passeriformes > Eurylaimidae > Serilophus > Serilophus lunatus. Next base: position 181,849 of record VXBA01005583.1, on the reverse strand, counting down.
GAGCTGTTGGAACAAGTCCAAAGGAGGCCATTAAGATGCTCCAAGGGTTGGACCATCTCTGCTACAGAAACAGAATCAAAGAATCTTAGAATCATAGAAGCCTGGAGTAGTTTGCATTGGAAGGAACCTTAAAGATCATCTAGTTCTACCTCCCCATCCTCAGATTAGGCTGCTCAGAGTTCTGTCCAGCCTGGTGCCTTGATGGGGCATCCACAATTTCTCTGGCCAACATGTTCCAGTGCCTCATCCTCCTCACAGCAAAGAATTTCCTCCTAATATCTAATCTAAATCTAATTTCTTTTAGTCTGAATCCATTCCTACTTGCCCTGCCATTACATGCACTTTTTAATAGTCTATCCCCATGTTTCGTGTAGCCACTTCAAGTACTGAAAGGCTATAATTAGGTCACTTTACAGCCTTCTCTTTCCCAGGCTGAACAATCCAAATTCTCTCAGACTCTGTGGGAGAGGTGCTCCATCCCTCTAATAAACTTGATGCCTCACCTGGACTCACTCCAACAGGTCCATGTCCTTCCTGTGCTGGTGACCTCAGAGCTGGAGGCAGCTCTGCTGGTGGGGTCTCACCTGAGCAGAGCAGAGGGGCAGAATCCCTCCTTCACCTGCTTCACCAGGATCAGCCCAGCACATGGGAGATTTCTGGGTGCCAGCACACATGGCTGGGGCACGTCCAGCCTCTCATCCACCAGCATCCCCAAGTCCTTCTCAGCAGGGCTGCTCTGGATATGCTCGTCCCCCAGCCTGGATTGAAACCAGGTGCAGCACTTTGTGCTTGGCCTTATTAAGCCCCATGATATTGCCATGGCCTACTTCTCAAATCTCTCCAGGTCCCTCTGGATGGCCCCATCCTTCACATGTGTCACCTGCACCCTCAGCTTCATGTCATCTGCAAACTTGCTGAAGGTGCACTTGATGCCTTCATCTATGTCATTAATGAAGACATGAAATAGTCCCCCTATGGACCCCTGAGGGGGTCACTGATGTCCATCAAGACTCTGAGACATTGACCACGACCCTGTGGAAGTGACCGTCCAACTGTTTTCTTATCCATCACTCTTCAATTTAGAGGAAGGCTGGGAGAACTGGGTTTGTGCAGCCTAGAGAGGAGAAAGCTCTGGGGAGATTTTAGAGCCCATACCAGTCCCTAAAGAAGCTCTAAGATAGCTGGAGAAGGGCTTTGGACAAGGGCCTGGAGGGACAGGACAAGGCAGATGACTTCACATTGAGAGAGAGTAGGGTTAGACTGGATATTGGGATGAAATTCTTCCCTGAGAGGGTAGTGGGACACTCACAAAGTGCTCCAGAGAAACTATGGCTGCCCCACAGTGTTCAAGACCATGTTGGATAGTACTTGAAGCAACCTAGTCTAGTGGAAGGCGTCTCTACCCATGGTGGGCGGTTGGAATGAGATAATCTGTGAGGTCCTTTTCAACTCAAACCATTCTGTGATTCTATGATATTCATCAGAAATTAGGGGAATCACAGATGACTTCTTCGTGTGTGAGGGTACAAGATCAGTTGCAGAGGAACCCTTAAAGCTGACAACCACATTCTACAAACATGAGGCTTCTTCCAGTTCATTGCTCAAACAAGGCCTCATTTACTTCACAAGGTCTATAACAGATAGACACTAGTACAGCACTCTTGTTTTGGCTACTAAATCTGACCCATCAGTTCTCAACTGGCTTCTGACCCAGCCCCAGACAGAGCTCCCTGCATTCCCACTGCTGTCTCACATAAAGGGCAACCCTGTCCTCACCTTTCTGGCCTATCCTTCCTAGGGAGCTTCTGTCCATTCGTTGCAGCACTCCAGTTGTGTGAGCCATTCCACCATGTATCCATGATCCCAAGAACTCATGGCCCTGTTTCTGCACACACACTCTGATTCCACCTCTTTGATCCCTGTGCTGTGTGCACCAGCATAGAGGCATTTCAGAGAGGCATCCAAACATGCTAATTCCTCAGTACAGGCTTCAGAGCTTCATTTATGATGAACCATGATGGGTTTTTCAAAGTATTCATTGTTTATAGAACTAATGCACTTTGTTGACATTGATTATGGATCTGATTGAACCAACAGTCAGTCCATTTCCCTCAGAAAGCTCCAGTTCAGTTTTGCATAGGCTGGGATTCTTTGGTTATAAACTCATATTTTCAAGTCTAGGCCTTGCCCATACCCAGCAAATCAACTCAGCTGTTTGGGAACTCTGTGAACTACATGTGTTTGGGAGTGATGATGCAAGTGTTTTAAAAGACCAGTGTGTTAGAGACAAGGAGAACAGGAAGATAATCAAGGTGCTATATAATGAGCAGCTGCTTGTTATCCAAAATATAGCTGTAGCACTTCCAGCCTTTTTTTTTTTTTTTTGTTGTTGATCTTTTGATTATGAAACTGCTCGGAGAAATAGCTGCTCCCCACATTCTGCAGTCACCCTACACATCATGGGTGACAAGCTATGCACCTGCCTGCACCAGATATTAAGAGCTTCTCACTGCTCCAGCCCTGTGCAGAATTCCTCAAAGTCCTTCTGGATGTTCCAAAGATGGACTCTTTAGTTTGAATTTCCCAACACAAGGGACTACACTCAGTGTTTCCTACCTCAGGAATGACTCTCAGATATAACCTACTCTTCTTAAGGCGAGAAAATTGCATCCAGGCACCAATTAAGTTAAGGTGATCACTTACCTCAGCAATTTCAAAAGCCTGATTTATCCTTTCATATTATTAGATATTTAAAATTTTCTTACCTTTATTTTAAGAGATGTGACTCCAAATATTGCATAACAAAATGGAAATAATTGAGTTTCAGTTCTTTTGAGTACTCTAATGTGACACTGACAATAGATTGTGAGAACCTCTGAAAGGTTTTACAAAACCAACAAAATTGGTAAGGCAAAAACAGTCTAGAGAAGAGTGTTCCGTCCAAGGAAAGGCTAAAAAGAGGGGAATGCTGAAGAAGACAGTGTGATCAAGGGTCATAAAACCCTGAAGTCAGGGGATGGGCTGAAATCTGAGCTGCTCACCCAGTCCCACCATACCTCAAGAGAAAGCCCTCAGAAATTCACCAGAGGTGGACATAAGACAGCCAAGGAATTCTGGATGCAGCAGGTCAGGTTGTGGCTGTCCTGGGCTACAATAGAACTGCTGACCACAGCAGGTTCAGAAAGGGACCACACAAATTCATGGGAAACAGGTCCCTGAGTGGCTGCTGGAGGATGAGGCTGGTCATCCCTTTTGCAATCTCATGCCTGTAGGTGCTTGTGGAGTGAGTAGGCGGTGGTTGAGGCAGCCAGGCTCACACATGTCCTGCTGATGGCATCTCCTGCTGGGCAGATCATGCTGGACTGGGCAAGAACAACCAGTGGGATGTTTCCAATGTTCTTACATTTGGGGCCTTCCCATGGGTCTCTTTCATTCATTTTCCACATGAAAAGGGGGATGTTTGCCCAACACTTCAAAAGGTGAGATTCTCTCAACCTTTAGTAATTTATTTTTGTGTCATTGTCCCACGGAAATCAAAACCCCTGAATGCCTGATCAGTTTGCCAGTGTCCCATGTGTGAGGGACCTTCACCAAACAGATTCACCAACTGGAGGGTGTGTTCAATTGCCCTTTGTGGGGCAGGCATGAGCCGACAGAGGAGAGACCCCCTCAGCTAGTCTTCCCATTGTGTTATCCATCACCAGTCACTGTAAGCAATTTATTAGGAATAACTTTTAACAGCGTACAGAAAACACACTTTTATTAATAAAAATCTTGACAAGTTCTTAAGGTTCATAAGTCACCAGTGATAGTGTCTAACTGCAAAAATACATGGAAAAACAAACTACCAATACTGAAAAGCAAGCACAAGTACAAGCTCTAATGTATACCAAGCACAAACTCAAGACCTAAAGCAGTATTTAACATGTGTAGAACATGGTTCTTACCCAATAGGCTCCCTACCGAGAAGGCAGATTCAGCCCATCGACTGTCCCAGCAGTGTCAGTGGAAATCTTCTTTCCAAAGTCTCCATACTTGTAACTTACTTTTATACTATTCCTTTAGGTTTTAGGTGGAGTTTGAGTGACTCTAGTCGTAAGTGCTTAATTGAGTTGCTGTCCTTGGCATCTATCTCCATTCACGGATAGATATGGTGTGGCCTTTGAACTTCAAAGCACAGCCATGCCCCCCTCCCTGCAGGATGTTTGGGGAAGGAGCCACAGTTGCCTCCACATGACTCCCTCTTTCTGTCTTCTCCTCTATAGTAGGTGTTTATCAGTGTTTGAGAAACCTTTGTGTCACGTTGACTGTATCCCATCTGGGAGAAGCAGCCTGGGAGCAGCATCCTGGGAGCAGCAGCCACTTTTTACCCTCTAATTCTTCTCCTCCAATTTTTAGCCCTATCTATCATTTCACAGGAACATACTTTCTGCTCATTTCAGCAGGGCTTTTTTCTGCCTTTCCCTCCCAGTCTCAGCCACAGGCTTGCACCTGCTGGACCCTGCAGGTCAGAAACACCTTCACTGGTCCATGAAGGTGACATTCCAGGAACATTGTATTTGGCAGCAATGCTGGTGCAACATCCCTTCTACTTCGTTGCTCCGTATTAAAGATAACCACATTCAGTAACCAAAATCCATATTAAAATGAATCCCTCAGCACTGAAAAATTGCACTACACCAATATTGCATAAAAGGCAGCCTGGCCATGTGGGAGAATAGCTGAAAGGAAAAACTACTTAAAACTTGACCACTGGAATGCTATGAAATTAAGTTTTAAAAAATACTATTTATTAAATATGCATATTATTTAACTATAATTAGAGTGATTAAATTTTATATTTTACATAATATCTCATTAATTGCATTTAATATGCAAACTAAATCCTATGGCCAGAAGAAGACAAATGGGGAAAGTTTTTGGTGCAAAAACTTTATAAAGGAAAATATTCAACATTTGCTTAGAAAAACCAGGTTCATGTAAAAATTGACTCAGTGTCCAATGCAAGTAATTAAAATGAAAGAGCTAAATAACCCTAGAATAGAAAGCTGAATATTTCACAGAATCACAGAATCATGAAATATGCTTAGTTGATAAAGGACCCACAAGGATCACCTAGTCCAACTCCTGGCCTAGCACAGGATCATCCCCAACAATCCCACCATGTGCCTGAGATTATCATCCAAAAGTTCCTTGGGCTCTGGCAGCCTTGGGGCTGTGCCCACTGCCCTGGGGAGCCTGGGCAGTGCCCAACCCCCCTCTGGGCAAAGGAGACCCTTGGCCTGAGATCCCCCCTGCCCCTGCCCTGACACAACTCCAGCCCATTCCCTGGGCTCCTGGCCCTGGGCCCCACAGAGCAGAGCTCAGGCCCTGCCCCTCCTCTGCCCCTCCCCACCAAGTTGTCCCTGCAAGGAGCTCTCCCCTCAGTCTCCTCTTCTCCCCCTCAACACACCCAGTGCCCTCAGCTGCTCCTCACACCCTTCCCCTCCAGGCCCTTCCCCATCTTCCTTCTCTCCTTTGGACACTCTCCAAAGGCTCAACCTCTTCCCTATGCTGTGGTGCCCAAACTGCCCCAATATTGCAGGTGAGGCCTCCCAGGTCAGAGCAGAGCAGGACAATCCCCTCCCTGGCCCAGTGCTGCTGTTCCTGATGACTCAGGACATGGTTGACCCTGCCAGGGCACTGCTGACAACTGGCCATGGACCAGGACCCCCAGGGCCCTTTCCATGGCATTGCTTTCCAGCGTCTTATTTCCCGCTCTGTACTAACATCCAGGGTTGCCTCATCCCCAGTGCATCATTATGGCTTGAGAAAAATACTCTAGGTTTACTCAAAAGTCTAAAATCTTCTTAAATTTCTGCTTGATTTTCATCTGGATTGAATTTTCAATCAGATGCCTGGATTGACCACAGAGTCAAAAATCTTCCTTTGTGTAATGAGATCTGGGTGATGGTGGCTCATGAGAGTGATGCAGGGTTAATGTAGACACATTTTGGGGAATGATTGCGTTGGCTCTTCTCTCTTGTGGAATGCAGCCACTATGGGAACTAGAAATTAGCATATGTCTGGGATGTCTTGAAGAAGGGATGATTCTGTTGCACAGCCTAAATTTGTCACAGTTGGTATGTGAGCACATATAAAAAAAGCAGTTGACACACATGACACATTTAGATTTTCTATACATGGAGTGGTGAACTTTCCTATCTGTGCACAAATATAGACTAAAATGCTGCATCGCAGGGCTTGCCTCTGCTAGAAACCTGCTCTTCAAGGCTTAACTGACATGCAGGAGTTAAGCAGCAAAATTTTCACTGGCATAAGTATCACTTGGAGACCTTTGGATACCTTTGGCCTTATCCCAACAGCATGAATGGGCTGTATCTCCCTGAGTGATACAGCTTCTCTCACACAGCCCAACCCTGTTCTGAAGGAGCCTGGTGACCATGCTCTGGGGGTTGCAATATGAGGACAAGAGGGCAGGGTCCTAGTAGAATTGAGAAATTTTGCAGCAGGCAAATGCAAACAGCTGTGTGTTGTGCCCTCCTTAATCTGTGGCTTAAAAGCAATATACCTTAATGTACAGAGCTGTAGGGGGACAACCAGTTTGGAGAAACAGAGGAACTCTGTAGCACTAAAACCCTCTAAATGCAGCTGTGTGGAGCCCTTGGGGATAAATTGCATATTCCTCTTTAGAGACTCCCTTTCAAGGCTCAGCCCAAAGGCAGATAGTTTGGTCTGGTAGGGCTGGGGCAGCACTGCTGTAAATAGATTCCTGCACTTTTCTCTGAAACATCTGATTCTGCACAGCAGGGAATGCAGATATTCTATTTTCAGTCCCATGGAAAACCAAAATATTTCTTTTGGGACCAATAGAAAATACTTTGTTTAATATAAAATACTGTATTTGCCTCTTGCAGGAGTGGTGAAGTGGGAAGGATGTACTGGGGGAGGAGACATATTTGCTGATTTTTGCTGACACAATTTGCCTTCCACTTACACTGATTTTTTATTAAAATTTTAAATTAAAAATTTGAACACAAAATTGGAGGGGGAAGCCATAATTTTGAAAATGTCAAAAAGAAGTGTTTCTGTTTCAAAATGTCAGGAAAAAAAAATCACTTGTCATGCTGGGGCTCTGTTCCAAAAGAATCATTTACCTCTGTTACAGGAGCTGTATGAATTTGCTGCTTAATGTTCCTTATCAAGCATCTAGTTCAGGCCCTGAAGCAAAGGAAATAGGGTAGTTCAAAAAACTTAAACTGTTGTGCTGGGAAAGACACTGTTATGCACATTCTGTCACTGCCCAGAATGGGGTGTCTTGGAGCACCTCTACCCACAGAATGAGAGAGCACAAGATTTATTCTTTGCTGTTCGTGAAGGCTGAGAAAATCTGGTGTCAGAAGCACAAGAAGCTGATACCTGTGGTCACCAGCAACCAACACAAGAGGTGTTTCATGAACAAGCCTTGGTGTGAAAGGATGATTCTCAGGAAGCCAGGACAAGTTGCATCTGTAGGGTCACAAGAATGGGTCAGGGTATATCCTCTGCCTGACTGGTGGAGCAGCCCCTGGGAACCAGATCATCTCTAGATCTCTCAGATGATAATCTTTCTACTATAGCCAAGAAATAACCTCTCTTCCCCAGTACTGCCATGCAATCTAACCAACACAATGCTCGCCCTTGGTACCCTTTAGGAGTAAAGAGTTATTGTACTGACTCCACTGTTCATGTGAAAGCTGCTGCCCTTTTTTGTGCTTCCTTATTTTGGATGCCTTGTAGCAGCTGTCTGTCTCCCAGTCAGCATAACAGGAAGAGGAAAGGTGTATTTGGTGTGTGGTACCTTGTTGTCATCCTTCTGCTGTTAGGAGTGCATGTGCTCTGCTGAACTCATCTGCATCTTGTATTGATACAAGTAACACTTTTCCAAGTACTACCAGTTTGATCACTTGGTCCTTGCCCTGGTTTTCTCCTGGTGCTTTCACACACAGACATTCCCATTCATATTTCTATTACAGATCTCTGAACCAGGATGTATTTCACAGACCCATCTGCTTCATTGCCCTGCTAGTCCATTTACACTTCACTCCACCAAAGGGTAAAAGCCTCTCAGCCAGGCTGAAAAGGGCCATGATCCACTGCTGGTGTTTCAGCATTTATCATGTTTAATAGATGACCATGACAGTGATGACTGGTGACTTTCAAACACTTGGTCCTGGAGCACCTATTTGCATATTCCTTCAAGTTTTGCTTCCCTGTAAGCAAAAAGCAGTCTCTTTGCGGTGTCCCCTTGTCACTTCTGTAAACTTCTGTTTACAGCCGCCTCTTCAGGTTGTGTTTTATAACAAAAGATAAAAAATGAATCCAGGTAATCTCACCCTGATTCTATCACAGTATCACAGTATCAGCAAGGTTGGAAGAGACCTTAAAGATCATCAAGTCCAACCCATAATCTAACAGCAACCCATCATCTAAATCATGGCACCAAGTGCCTCATCCAGCTACTCTTGAACACCTCCAGGGTCGGTGACTGTGACTCCACCACCTCCCGGGGCAGCCCATTCCAATGGCAGATCACCCTTTCAGTGAAGAATTTCTTCCTAATATCAAGTCTAAACCTCCCCTGATGGAGCTGGAGACTGTGCCCTCTTGTTCTGTCACCAGTTGCCTGAGAGAAGAGACCGACCCCCGCCTGAATACAACCTCCTTCCAGGTAGTTATAGACAGCAATAAGGTCACCCCTGAGCCTCCTCTTCTCCAGCCTGAACAATCCCAGCTCCCTCAGCCACTCCTCATAGGTCTTGTGCTCCAGCCCCTTCACCATCCTTGTTGCCCTTCTCTGAATGTGTTCCAGTAACTCAACATCTTCTCGTTCCCTTCATTAATCATGTAGGAAACACAAGGAGAGAACTTTCAGATCTGAGTTAAAACCACTGTGAAGACACAATTGCCACCATCATGGGCTTGAATTTTCAGCTTACTTTAGTGGGAACTTGAGGACTCTCTTGACATTGAGTTGTTTTGAGGACAATGGAGTTGGTGTCTGTGATTTTATCAGCAAAGAAAAGAAAAGAACGAAAGTGTCATTGGTGCTGGAAAAGCAGAAAAGGCAAGGCTTTCCAATGTGCATTCCTTTAGTTTTGTTATGTTAAATGGTTGCAATGCATATTGCCTGGGCAGTTGGTGAGCAATGGAGGAAAGTTGCAGATGGGCAGACAGAGCTACTAGCCTCCACTCAGCCTATGGCAGGTTTTGAGGTACCTGACCATGAAGCATAGATGGAGGCATCCTCTTGATGTGCTATCCATAGCTGTTATTGGATTGCTGGCATTTACATAACAGCTGCTTTGGGCACCTACATATTGCAATCTGCTTGCACACAGTAGATGGCTGGAGACACAGCACAATTAACATGCTACACTCTCTGCCTTCTTGAGAGCCAAAAGGGTTGTAGGCAAACAAGAAGAGTCTGGCAGGTTTCAGTAGTCCTGCAAAGCTGCCAGTTGCTAAAATTCTAGAGCAAATCTGTAAGATTAGACAAGAGTTTTCTTGGCATAGTGAGGTAAAACTAGAAGACACAAGCAGAATAGGATCGTGTGAAGTGAAGAACTGAATGGAGAGAATACCTGCAGTTCTGGAGACTGCATGAACCTGGAGAGCCTCTACCCTGAACAGATCGGGAAGCTGTTATCAGCTGATAACTGATGGGTTTTCCTTGGACCTGACTGCAAACTGATCTTCTGCCCAAACCTGGATGAAACCCTTTTGTAGCTATTCAGAGAATGACATCTAAGCTGTCACAAAGGTTGGGATTGTTGCTCCCTTCCTTTGCAAAGCACCATTCATTTGATAAGGGCTCTATGAAAGCAAACCCATGTCCTCTTTTAGCCACTTACTTAAAGTTCTCAAGTGGCTTCCAGAGGTGATATTATGGATTTTCTAGGAAAAGATTTATCATCCACAGCATTTTGATAATAGCAGTTTGTTGTGGGTTAGCTGAGATTTGTAAAAAAAGTTCTCTTTTTATTAATCGGATTTAAATAAAAGATTTTTCCCTTCCTCGTTTCCTTCCCACCCCTCCCCTCCCCTCCCCCCCGCACTCACCTTGCTGTCCCCTCTTGGTCCATGTGTTTTTTTTCTTTGGAGGAGGTGAGGGTTGGGGGAGGAGTGTATTGGGTTGGGAGTGGGGAGGACAGGGAAAGGGGGGTTCCAAGAGNAGGACAGGGAAAGGGGTGTTCCAAGAGGCAACTATCTGGTGTGGGCACTGCCCACGGCTACGAAGACAGACAGGAATGCCTGAAAATACTAAGGGAAAACCGGGATTACCGAGAAAGGGAGGCGGCAGTGGGGCTCAGCAACCGGCACTGGGCAAGGAGCATAAGGACCACGGCCTGGGTGTGCCCACCGTGATCCAGTGCTGCCGTGGCTGTTGTGACATGGCAGAAGAAGCAGTGGGGCGGACACGCTGCCAGACAGGGCGCACGGAGTGTGCGCCGGCTGCAGCAGTGGTGAGTGAGCCCTCTCCGGTCCGTTGATTGGCGCATCCCGGGCACCTGCCAGCCCTTGCCCATGGGCGCGGTGGAGGGCACGGGCTGGGCCGGTGTAGCGTGGCGCTGGGACTGCCAGGAGTACCAGGGGCAGGCAGGGTGGCAGCAGCACTGGCATGGCGGTTTTTGTGCGTTTCTTGTGGGCAGCCAGTACCGGGCCTGGACACAGGTTTGCAGCCTGCCCCGATGCGGGCTTGACACCGAGGAGAGCAGGGAGCTGCCCGAGGGTGCCCCTGGTGCCCCCCCGGTGTCGCCTCATGGCGCTGGAGCAAGTGCGAGTCGACGGCCCCGGCCCACCATGCCTCTGCGGGCCTGGCCTTGCCGCGCCACCTGGCAGTGGGAGTCCACTCTCAGCACCAGGGACCCCCGGTGAGCCCGGCCCCGGTGGGGAGGTGGATCCCTTGGGCACCCCCGGCTCCAGCAGCAATGNTGTTTTTTTTCTTTGGAGGAGGTGAGGGTTGGGGGAGAAGTGTATTGGGTTGGGAGTGGGGAGGACAGGGAAAGGGGGGTTCCAAGAGGCAACGATCTTGTGTGGGCACTGCCCACGGCTACGAAGACAGACAGGAATGCCTGAAAATACTAAGGGAAAACCGGGATTACCGAGAAAGGGAGGCGGCAGTGGGGCTCAGCAACCGGCACTGGGCAAGGAGCATAAGGACCACGGCCTGGGTGTGCCCACCGTGATCCAGTGCTGCCGTGGCTGTTGTGACATGGCAGAAGAAGCAGTGGGGCGGACACGCTGCCAGACAGGGCGCACGGAGTGTGCGCCGGCTGCAGCAGTGGTGAGTGAGCCCTCTCCGGTCCGTTGATTGGCGCATCCCGGGCACCTGCCAGCCCTTGCCCATGGGCGCGGTGGAGGGCACGGGCTGGGCCGGTGTAGCGTGGCGCTGGGACTGCCAGGAGTACCAGGGGCAGGCAGTGTGGCAGCAGCACTGGCATGGCGGTTTTTGTGCGTTTCTTGTGGGCAGCCAGTACCGGGCCTGGACACAGGTTTGCAGCCTGCCCCGATGCGGGCTTGACACCGAGGAGAGCAGGGAGCTGCCCGAGGGTGCCCCTGGTGCCCCCCCGGTGTCGCCTCATGGCGCTGGAGCAAGTGCGAGTCGACGGCCCCGGCCCACCATGCCTCTGCGGGCCTGGCCTTGCCGCGCCACCTGGCAGTGGGAGTCCACTCTCAGCACCAGGGACCCCCGGTGAGCCCGGCCCCGGTGGGGAGGTGGATCCCTTGGGCACCCCCGGCTCCAGCAGCAATGGGAGCCTGGTGGCGGCGGCAACTGGACTGGGCTCCCTCAGAGGCTCGGTGGCTGCGGGCAGCTGCTACAGTGGCGAGTGGCATGGGGGACGGCGGCTCCAGCTGCCATTTCCTTTGGCATGCGGTTTCAGCTGCCAGGACTCTGGGGGCAGAGCCTGGAGGTGGACCTGGGGTGGAGCCAGGGACAGGACTTGACCAGGGAGACCAATGAGAATTCGGCGAGGAGTAAGTCCGTGCCTTCTTCTTCGGGTTGGACTGGGGGAGGCGCCCAGGACAGGGGATTCTGGGAGAGCTTGAGGACTATATAAGGATCAGAGGCGTCTCCAGCCTCACTCTCGCACCTGGGAGTTCATCAGAGAAGGAACTGGTTTCAGTGCCCGGGTTTCCAGCATTCACCATCTTGGAGACCACCACATGCTTTTTATTGGTTGTCCTTCCGCTCCTGTGGTGTGCTTCTAGAGACCAGCCACCTACAGACAATAGGCGCACGTCTTCCATCCATCGCTGTCGCTGCCCCCCACGGCCATTAATGCCCCCTGTTACCTACCTCAATCAGCTGCACTTCAGGACTTTGAAATGGGAATAAGTTCTCTCTTGTTTTGTTTTTGCCTGAAGGGGGGTAGGACTTGTGGGTGTGTGTTTTTGGGAAGTGGTGGTTGATTTTTTCTTCTGTGGGTTTTTGGTATTTTAATATTTTTAATTATTTTTTTCTCCTACCTCATATAATAAATTCTTGTTTCTTTAATTTATTTCTTTAATTCATTTTAATTTATAAACCAATCATTTTGTCCACCAAACCTGGACACAGTTACAGTTAAATATATACTTTTACATTAAGCTTGAAGATTGCAGAGTCAAAAATAATTTGATTTTGGCTTGTATATGTGAAAGGCTTCTGCTGTCATTTGAATGAGTGGCCGTATAGATTAATTAGCCTGTGAAGAGGTCTCAGCTGGAAAAAGTCCCAAACTGTTACAACTGGTCTCTTTGAGCTCCTTCCATGCTGTGATTACATGATCTATTAAACAGTCCTTTACAGTTTGTGGAATAAATCGACAGATATTTTTGTTAGAATTTCAAATGCAATCCTGAATTTTCAGCAGCCAAGTGCTCATTAAAGCAAGCTCAGTGATTGCTTTGTGTGGGTATTTGCATCAGTGTAACAGGAACATTGAATCCTTGCAAGGAGAAAATGGAAAATGACACAAAATACAAAGCACAAGTGCTCAGCTGAGAATGTGCTGTTTTCATCTAAAGTAGTGCTCTGAACCTGTCTTACTTAGCATTTTCCACCCAAATGAACCAGTGCCAGTCAGTCAGCATTACTGGAGCTCTTACTGCTCATCCTGGAAGCACTGTTTGAGGCACCCTGTCCCTTGGATAAAGGTTGTGATTTGATGCTTCATCCAGGCTACCTAAACTTCATGCCACCACCAAAGATGCTGCCTCTCTCTTTGCATCAACACAGGTGTTGATCTGATTCTGCCATGAAGAAAAGCAGAAGCCAAGCTTTTCAGTGCCTGCCAGTTCAGCTGCCCACTCTGACTCCCCAGGAACTGAAGAGGAGCAGTGTTGGCTGGTTGTTGTCGTTTAGGAATGGTATTCACCAATTTAATACTCAGGCTTCCTTTGCCCCTCTCCAGCCAGAGACACAAGAGGCAAAGATCATGGATTGAGATAAGAATAATTTACTGGAAACACCATTGAGATAAGAAAATGAAAAGTAACAACAACAACATTAATAACAAAAGGTATAAGAAAGGATTCACACAGAAACCTCACAGCAATATACAATGTTTTCTTGACCAAGAGGAACACCTTCTCCCCAGAAAAGAGTCTTTATCCCCAACTCCTCCCTGCCTCAGCAATGACATGAAGTAGTACAGAATAACCTCTATGTCCTGCCCATGATCCACCCCAGCTACTCCAAAAATTAACCCTGTCCTCGCCAGAACTGGGACACATTGCCAGAGCACATTCCAACATGGAGTAACAGGAGATGAAAAGAGCTGAATTTAATTGGCTGTGAATGCAGCAGTGACAATTCTGAAGATACACAATGGTGAGATATTGTCCACTCACATGTAGTTTGTGGGGGCAGTTTTATGAAAAAAAAAGGAGCTTTGTGCTCAGCTATAGCTCAAAGTGACCTTATGGAGTTGCTAGTAGAAAATCAGAGAATAAAAAGCAAGTGGTAACACAGATGCCGCCACCTCTTGTGTGCACACCCCTATGCTGGATGACGTTCTGGTACTGCTGTTTCAAGTGAGTACACAGTCTTTGAAAGGAAGGACAAAAGATCAGGAAGGGAATAGTTATGCAGTGAAAGGAGACTAAACAAAACCGGAGCCATCAAACTGGAAGGATGAATAGAAAATCATAAATGCAGAGAAGATAGTAAGGAAACAATTACTTACTTAGGTGGTGAGTTGGTGTTTAGATGATGGGTTGGTGTTGGGTTATGGGTTGGACTTGATAATCTCAAAGATCTCTTCCAACGTTGTTAATACTGTGATACTGTGATACCTTCTCACAATTGAAAGACTAGAGGCCTTCCTGTAAAGTTACTTGGCAATGGGCTTAAAACCAAAAGCAGGGAACACTTGGTAACTTTAGTTGTAAAACTTTCTGCCCCAGAAAAAAAATATTAATTTTCAAAGGAAAAAAAAATCTGTTACATGTAAATAACTTCTGTAGCTGCATTTGGAATATTCTCAAAGCATGGACTTCCAGAAGCTTGGAAAAGATATATGGGATGAGATTACCCTCTCTGCACCATGTTCCCTGTACTGTTCACTCAAATAAATGATGCCTCCCTTTGACAAAGAGCTTATTAGCTAGTGATCCTTCATGCTGTTTTCATCTTCTCATATGCAGTCTCTTTCTGGTTTAGGCCTCTCTGGGCACTAAAATAACTCCTGACTCTTTACTGGACCAGAAGAAAAGTTGCATGGAAGCCAAACCCCTGGCACCCAGTTAGTGTGCTCTTGTGCATCCCACCCAGCAGGCAAGTGGCAAATCTCACATGCCAAAGCAGATAGGATCCTTAACCTTCCAGGGGTGCTTTCCTCGACGACGAAGACTCTAACTCTACCCCTGGCAAGGAAATACTCCTGGCATGTTCAAGAAAGTAACCCAAGCAGGTGAAAGAGGAGTGATGGGGAAAGCACCTTTACTGGTGAAGGAGTCAGAAGCAGATCCCAGTGCAGGGGCATGTGCTTGCACTGAGAATGCTGCACAGACCTATGAGCTGACAAATTCAGGCAAATCACACCCTGTGGACAGCAAAAGATCTCTCCCAGTAGGAAAAGCTAAAAAAGACCAGAACCTGGATGAAACTTACCCTGTAGGCCTCATGTCCATTTGCCCACACTGGATCACATATCACAGTACAAGTCTGGCAAGAAAGAGAAAATTAATTCATATTTAAATGTGATTCCAGTCCCCAGCATTCTGAGAAAATTGTGTGCAAGGAGGCTATCTGGGCAGCAAGGTTAGAACTCTTCTCTTCAGAACAGCTCCACACTAACCATGGGTCCACAACCATGCTTGGTTTTTCCCTTAACAAGCTGAGACAACAGCTGACTTTGCTGCTAAGTGAGAATAGATTGTCATAATTTTTTTCTAGTCCTGAAGTCTGTGAATTACAGAGACCTTGAACAGAGTCAGCTCTTGGGGCTCAGTATCTCAAGGTGGGTTTCTTGAGAAATGCATGATTGATTTTCCATGCCTGCTGTGCAGTATAAGGGGAAGAGTGAAGTATTGACTGAAGGCTGGAAAATACTAGAAATGTGATTATAACAGTACTGTCTTGGCAAATCACTAAAAGAAGTTCTAAAGACAAGCTGACTATCAGCTAGTCATCATACATAATGTTCTTCCAGTCCAGCACAGAACAAGCACTTACATGACACAAAATGAACTGGCACCATCACACAGTGCATTAGGACCAGGTACTGTAGGGCTTTATCTCATCTGACAGCATTGCTAACACAGGTTCTCACACTGTTTATGGAGCCAAGGCTTTTGGCTGAAACACTGGGTACTTCTTTCCTTCAAATACATCTAGCGGGCAATCTGTAGGCAAACAGATTCAATAACTTATATCTCATTCTTCCACATACGGGAATGGACTAGTCTCTTCCTCCCACAGGAAATGAAGGAGAACATTATGAGACAGTAAAATGAATGCCAGACCATAAGCAAGATCAAACATGAGATGAAACCATAAATGATGTCTGCAGCAGTGTCAGAGGGGAAAATGATGTGCAACAGTTAGAAAACAGAAGCCACTGATATGTCCCTTCTGTGCTTCAAAAGAGCCATCACAGCCCTGTGAATAATGATGCCTCAGAAAAGGAGAATGCAGCAGCTGGACCAGGGTTCTGGTTTTGAGTATATCAGATGGGTAAGCTACCTTCCTAAAGGACAAAGATGACTCAAAACCCATGGGTTTGTGCTCATGGGTTTAAGCTCTAAACTTATGTATTAGTAGCTCATAACGAGATTTACACCAGGAAGAAAAATGTGCCCTTCCATGATATCAGTGAATGCCCAGAACTGCCTTACCTGGGGTAGACAGGAATAAACAGCACAGCAGGATTTGATGAAGGGGAGGATACTCACTGACATCTATGAGCTCTGGGACTGAATGAGCGATCCTGGAGATCCCTTTCTTCTCCACTTCTGATGAGAAGTGTGACAAAGCAGATTCCAATGCGATGAGATTCAACAAGTCCAGGTGCCAGGTCTTAAACTATGGTGGCAATAACCCCATGCAGAGCTATAAGATGGGCTTGGGAGTGGCTGGAGAGTGGACAGACAGAGAGAGACTTGGGAGTGCTGGTGGATGGGAGACTTGACGTGAGCCAGTAGTGTGCCCCAGGTGGCCAAGAAGGCCAGTGGCATCCTGCCTTGCATCAGGAATAGTGTGGCAAGCAGGGTTAGGGAAGTTATCCTTCCCCTGTACCCGGCACTGGTCAGGCCTCACCTTGAGTGCTGTGTCCAGTTCTGGGCCCCTCAGTACAGGAGAGATGTTGAATTACTGGAACACATTCAGAGAAGGGCAACAAGGATGGTGAAGGGGCTGGAGCACAAGACCTATGAGGAGTGGCTGAGGGAGCTGGGATTGTTCAGGCTGGAGAAGAGGAGGCTCAGGGGTGACCTTATTGCTGTCTATAACTACCTGGAAGGAGGTTGTATTCAGGCGGGGGTCGGTCTCTTCTCTCAGGCAACTGGTGACAGAACAAGAGGGCACAGTCTCCAGCTCCATCAGGGGAGGTTTAGACTTGATATTAGGAAGAAATTCTTCACTGAAAGGGTGATCTGCCATTGGAATGGGCTGCCCCGGGAGGTGGTGGAGTCACAGTCACCGACCCTGGAGGTGTTCAAGAGTAGCTGGATGAGGCACTTGGTGCCATGATTTAGATGATGGGTTGCTGTTAGATTATGGGTTGGACTTGATGATCTTTAAGGTCTCTTCCAACCTTGCTGATACTGTGATACTGTGAAACCAGATTTGAAAACTACCCTCAAAAGATCTGTCCCAACACCAGCACCAGCAGTCACTGCTTTAGAAATCTCTTCTAGGCCCTATTCCTGTGTACCATCCTTGATATCACTTCCAGGCCAATGATGAACATTTGAAAAAAGTGTCTTGATGGTTGGGCAGAATTTATACATTTCAATGACTAGAAGTGGGCAACAGTTTTATGTGTTCAAATTGTGTTAAAAATATTTGAGAAAAGTGATAGAAAATTTTCCCAGTAGGCCTAATAAAGCCTGTATCTATTTTCTATAGTTACAGTATATTTAAACATTACCCCTTTCCCCACATCTATATCTTTGATGCAAATAATTTTTACTGCAGAAAAAGTACTGATTTCCCTTACCTAAGCACCCAGCACCCATTATTAACCCAAGCCCAGTGATGGGCAGCTTTAACTACCTGTAGGACCCACAGATCAAAAAATTACCCCAAAACTCCCCTTTACTTTCTTGGCTCCCTGGGGAGCCAAAATCAAATGAAGTGTTATTACAAGGACTGGCACAAAGCCTGTACAATAACCTTTTTTTTTTCTTGCAGAGACTTTTTTTTAGGGGTTAAAAGGAGGAGCAGGAACCTAAAGATAATCACTGCAGTGGTGATGAGAGCAGGAGGCATCAGGAATTGCCTAGAGGGAAGAAAGTTCATTCATATTCAAAATATTAAAGATTTCTAGTATCTCTGCAAAAAGCTCTGCTTAGGTGTTTAAATCTAGTTATTCTTTCAATGTAGTTTATTTAGAATATGATTTCCCACACATTTGAGAAAAGCAACCTGAAAAAAAGAAGAAATGGTGATTTGGAGAGGTTTGTCTTCTTGATACAGATACCTCCCATTTGAGCTAACAGAGTGTTACACACAGAATTACCCACACAAAATTAACAAGGTTGGAAAAGACCATAGAATTCATCAAGTCCAACCTTTTACCTAACTTAACAACCTATCCAACACCAATCCATTATCTAAACCATCTAGACCATCTAAACCATCTAAATCATGTCACTAAGTTCATCATCCAACCTCCCCTTAAACACATCCAGGGACGGTGACTCCACCACCTCCCTGGGAAGCCCATTCCAATGGGAAATCAGTCTCTCTGTGAAAATGTTTCTCCTGATATCCAACCTAAACCTCCCCTGACGCAGCCTGAGACTGTGTCCTCTCATTCTGTCACTGGGAGCCTGAGAGAAGAGACTGACCCCACGTGACTACATCCTCCTTTCAGGTAGTTACAGGCAGTCATAAGGTCACCCCTGAGCCTCCTCTTCTCCAGGCTGAACAACTCTGCTATGCAAGTTTTATGCTTCTGTTCCAGCACTTGAGATAGGTGCTTCACCAGATTCCATAGTTCTGTACTGCCTGTTTGCTGCAGGTTTTGGAGAAGACGCTGCTCTCTGAGGGCCCGTGTTCCAGGAATGGAGGGTGAGCCCAGCACAGGCCTGGCACAGGCATCCCCTCACCAACAGCAATGACACCTCCACTGATGGAGCCCCCACAGCCTCCATAGACTTCTGCCCTTGTGTTTGGCCACTCCAAGTAAGTCTATTTTTGGATTGTCCCATTCAGCTTTCCCTCTCTGCATTTGTGGCCATCATCTTTGGCTGCTGTTCAGCCAGAGCAGACTGTGTGTAGAAACACTACCAGGCAAGGAGCTGTGGGATGTGCAAGTAGATCAGAGAGGATGAAACCTTCTCCCAGAGCCACCACTTTGCATGATATAAAACTTTTTCTAACTGAACTCCCTGGCTTTTCACCAAAATGTGGGATACCAGAGACATGGAAGAAAGATTGGAAGAACTTACTGCCAAGAAAAATATTTTCCTATATTGCTGGAAATTGCTGTGGAATAGTGAAACTGTAGATACCAACTGGGAAGAAATAGGATTGTGCAAGGCACAGAACAATTCAGAAAAGGATTGGTGCTAGGATTACATGAGATACATCCAGCTTTAATGTGGGAGAAGAAAAATAAACTTCCTAGAGCAGGTAACTTGAATTTTCCAACAATGTCATGTTGACAGCTCAGATTTGGAAAGCCTGAATATGGACAAGAAAAACCCTACGGAAGTTGTTCCTGGAGTTCAGTCTAATTTTGCAAAAGAATTAGGCCAACGTGTCAAACTCAGACACCCACAATAAGTGCTTAGAGGTATAACCTGATTTCCAACAATGTGCAACAGCCACAATTCCAGATCATCCACAGAAAGTAAGCTTGTTCAGGCCTACTAACTTCCTAGAAACCTGGAAGAACTATGATTCTATAGATTCTAGGATTCTATGAACTGGCCTTCAATTTTTATTAAATATTCTGATCACTTGCATCACTCGCTAGAACTCCTGAATTTTGCTCTGTTGAGGGTCCTAAAACTTCCACAGCAAAGGGTCCAAAAGAATTAAAAAATTGTTTTTCTCTCCTCATGCCAGCTCATCAGATTCAGGGTGTACTTTTAGTGGTAAATTAGTGCTAAATTACTTTTTAACACTTATATGCCCTTAATCAGCACACAAGCCTATAGGTTTACATCACTGTAAACACTTACATCCACACTGCCAGGCATACATAACTATCCAGCCCCTGCAATGATGCACTTAGGATGCCTTTTTTATGTTACAGTCTTGAAAAAACAGAATTCCCTCCCATTTCATCTTTGGGACACAATCTGTCAGATCTTGAATTAAAAAATAAGGACTGCAAACTCCACCACATGTGGCCCACATTCCCTGTCGTGTCCTGCCGACACGATAATGCAAATTGTTTTTGTTGGAGAATCTGAGGAAGCGCAACCTTGTGGTGGTGCCCAAGTTCTGGAGGCTTATCACTGCCTCGTTTATTCGTGACCCGCCTTTTATGGACAATTTGAACACTCGCACCCAACCCCATCATTGGTCAGTTCAAACAAAACTCCTGCTGCCATGGGCTCTAGCTAGACATAGGACTGCTCTCTGCTTGGCTGCTGGGTTGTTCCCATGCCTTGCTGTTTGCCTTTGTTCTCTCCCGGGGGAGGGGCTGTGTTTTTCCATCCCTGGGAGCTGCTAACCACTTCCAGAACATTCACGTGGCTTCTGCCACTTTAGCTATATCCATAATTCCCCATTCACTCTCTCCTATTCCTGTGAGGCTTCTGTCCCTAGGAAGCCTGTCCTACGCACAGGGAGCCCAACAGGTTGGATTTAGAGGTAACAACCTCTGAAATGCAAGGCATGAGGCAGAAGATGGTGGAGTAAAGCTGTCACAGTTACACTGTCAAGCTCACTTAAGCCATTAAAATTTACAGCTTGCTTTTGACTGCTGAATCTGTCACACAGAAGAGGAGCATGTATTGGTACAAGCAGAGCAGCCATCCTATGAAGAGTCCTTGCTATTTGAGAAGTTGTCACCAAATTCTGCTGAGGTGGGCAGGGAAGGGAAGCCCTGTGTACTTCAGTAAGTGTCTGAGGCTTTGCCTGATAAAGAATATTTTGTATTTTACACACTGCCTAGCAACCTTCACTCCTGCAACATACTGATGTCATTCATGGGCATAAATATCCAGTGTTTCCCAACAAACATCCAATTTACAATGTGAGGTTACAACAAAACTCTTCTTGAGCAGGCCAGTATCAAAAAAACAGTCTACCTCTCCTCTGTGAGAAAGATATTGGTTTTCTTATCTCCTTCCCCAAAAGATACTTGCTGAAATACACTCCCAGCATGCCCTGCAGATTTTAGAGATGGCTCTGATTGTAGAGGTCACTGACCAATAAGCTCTGGGAGCTCAGAAAAATTTCTGCTGGCAGATGATAAATGGAAAGCTACTGTTGCAAAAAGGTATGAGAAATATGGAAATCATTTCTGCTAGGAGAGGAAGAGTGTCCCTCTATCTTTTTTGAGATGGAAAATACTGACATCCTCTCATGAATAAAGGGACACCACAGCCTGTCCTGAAGACTTGATCTATTATGCATTTGTAGGAACTCAGCCCATCACAGATTTTTAATTAGTTACAAATACTTCATAGGTCAAGTGGAATATTTTTTGGAGGCTCAGACTGTTCACTATTCCACATTTTTATCATCATTTTACTTTAACTTCTTTGGTGACTTTCTGCCACTCCAACATTTGCAGATTTGCCAAAGGAAATATAAACAGAATAAACATATATCTGTTGAGCTCTAATTTCAATTTAGTGATCTAAGTTTGTATCTTTAAATAATTTGAAACACCAAGCAGTGTTCCCATGTGTTCCTGCATTATTTCCCCTGACAACAGAGACATCTCAAGGAACATTGTCCTCCTTCAGACTTTTAGAACCTTTTTTTTGGTTGCATTTGGAGTTTCAGTGACCCTGGCTAGCTTTTAGAGTGGCATTGATGAAAAATATATCAAAAAAGACAGGAAAAAAACCCTGGAGTTCTCAAATTGAGCCAAAAAGCCTTACTGATTGTAAGACTCATTCATTAAATACTAAAAACAGTGCTGTGAGCACAGAGAGTCCAAAACGCTTCACACAGGTGGGCGAGTCTCATGATGTGCTGCGAAGAGAGCTAATCCCTTGTTCTCCCTGCTGAGAAAGCAGAGGCATGTGGGGCCAAATCCAAAGCATACTGCAGTGCTGGTGCCAGGAGACATCTTGGATGAGTCAAGGCTCCCTTCTGGCTTCCTGAGCACTATCATGGGGTTATCAAGAACATGGTCTGCCATGCCTGGTGCCTTGTTTCTGCCCCATGCCTTTGGCTAAGATAATCAGGAGAGAAGTTTTCCCTTGCAAACCTTCCTAATCCTGAAAGTCCTCTAAATACATCAGAAGACTGAACATCTCGCCTACATCTCAGTGCAAAGACCCTTCTTCCCTGCTTAAGGCAATAACTTTAAGGTTATTCTCCTAAATAACCTTGTGGCCATTGTGTCAGGCTTTGCCAACCCATTGTCAACAGCAGCAAGCCCCTGGCACAGCATCACCCCCGACATGATCCCACCCAGCACTCAGACCAAGGGCACACAATGACACTTCCAGATGATCACTAATAAAGAAGGAGAATGATGGTCTTGGAGGTGCTGATGGAGGTCAGGGGCTAGGGTGGGGTTCTTAGTGTCTGCTGAGTGATGGCATGGGGGACTAGGGGTGTGGAGAAGCAGAGGACCACATATTGAAGTGAAGGGTTAGGGTTAGGGTTAGGGTTAGGGTTAGGGTTAGGGTTAGGGTTAGGGTTAGGGTTAGGGCATGTAGCCTGGGTGCCCTTGGAATCTGCCTGCTGCTCCAAGGCAATAACCTGAGGGTTGCCATGGAAAGACACCCCATGGTAGGTAGGGGTCCCCACCCATGATAGGTCCTTGTAGATGAACTCCTGAGCATGGATGCAAGAGAAAGCAAAGTGTTGGTAGGAAGCAAGGGAGAAAGCTCACTCAGGGGCATCTGATGTAGAGAAGAGGAGAGAGAATGTGAAGGGAAAAATGGGGATAGCAAAGGCCAAGCAAGAGTGGATGGAAGGGGTCCTGCTTTCCCTTCCCACTCTGAAGCCTTTTTCTGTGCAGTTTGGTGAGAAATCAGGGACGTCTCAGGTGTACTGGCAGAAAGATGGGCTGCTTTGCTCCACAGTGTTTACAGGGCAACTGCAAGTCCTTGTCTCCCATCACATCCTGTCCAGTACAAGACCTGGGAGACACATGAGGATGTCAGCAGAAGAGACAGCGACTAAGATAGAAGGTGTGGTTCCTGCAGCCACAGACATGAAAATGGTGTTGGTACACTCTGATAGGATTCAGTTCCCTCTGGACGTCGGTGGTGGATGTTCCTGCTGTAACCAGCAGGCTCAGCCCTCAAAGAAGCAGGTAGCAGGTGGTGCTAGCCCATTTCCTGTGATCCCCATTCATGCAGACATCCCCAGCAGCTCCATTACATCTCCCAGGAGAAAGTCCAGAATGAGGCACCTCTGCTTCTTCTCATACTAACTCCCATCTCCTGCTCATCTGCTGACATCTGAACTTGGCAGAGAGAAAATCTCAGGGAAATTAACCTTTGGCTGAACCTGATGCTTACACCATTTGATTTTATGGAAAATATCCTTTATAAGGACTTCACTAAAATTCTTGTTGAAGTAGAACTAAATAGTGAAGCCAGGAAAGAAAGGGATTTGTAGTGGAAATACAGAGTGAGCAAGGAGTCCACCTGCAGGGACTCAGTGAAGGCAGAAGTGAAGATGACAGGCTGGGGAATACCTGCCCAGAGCAGGTGTTCAATGGTCATATCACATATCTGTAAATCCCTCTGATATTTCACCTGTTTTTCCCTCCACAAGTTGCTCTTTTCTTGCAAAAGATCAATCCTGCCCTGAACACACCTACCTTGATACATTCCTCTGCACCATTCCCCTTTGGTGCCTGCCAGGGCACAGAGGGGGGTGTGTGTGTGTGTGTGTGTGTGTTTTTCTGGGCGAGGCCTTCACAGGGTAGGAATGTGACGACTTGGAGAAGGAGGAATCCAAAGTCACGCTGGAGGGGACCAGTTAGAGGGTTCTTATGGAATTCTGGACTTTTATAGCCTCTGCCTCAGCCAGCCATTGGCTCCTCCCCAGACTAGGTAAGTTTGATTAATGTCTTCCTCCTAAATGGGACTATCTGAAATCCAAAAAGCATTCAAAATAGATCTTGAGTCACATGTGCTGTATAGGGCCCGTAATGGAAAAGGATGCATATTGTGCTGCAGGAAAAGAATGGAGTGTATGTATGCAGCACAGCTGTAGGAGCTGGATTGCTCACTTCTCTGCTCCTGTTGGCACATACATTCTGCCCACCTGTTAACACCTTATTGTGCTGTCTTGTTCCATTACAACCTTTTTCAGCCACTCTTTCTGCAGGGTAGGGGACATGCTGCCACCAGAAAACACTGAGTGCCCCTCCTAACCCTAATTTCTTTTAAAGTCAAAGGGATTGCAGTTATGAAGAGCCCTCCTTTCATCAGAGCACCTCGGCAAACTGCCTCATTCACCCCAATTTTGGACTAAATGCCACATAGGTGGATGTCTTGACTAGTCTTACCAGATCTTAAACTGAGTACCTCTCCACAAGGCCCACACAGATATCAGGGAGATCCATAGGGCTAGGTGAATGGTCATGACAGCTATGCACCTCACAGAGCTTCAACTCCACCCCACAGAGGGTAAAAACACAAAGTGTGCATGAAAAATCTTGTTACTCCATTTCAGGACTCCTGATCCCTGCCAAACTGAAAAATGCTATGATTCTTGTTTTCACTGTCGCCTGCCACCATGACAGAATGGAATGGCTCATGTCATACACATATGAACGATTCTGGATTTAACAGGGAATCAGCTGTACACCTAAGGCATTTGGATCTCCTAGTAGAATCACAGATTCAGGCTGGCAGGGACCTCTAGAGGTCACCTCAGACAACCTTCTGCTCCAAATAGGATTAACTTTGGAGCCAGAGCAGATCTAGCAAGGTCTTCTCCTGTCAGGTTTTGGAAATTTCCAAGGATGCTGATTCTGCCAGCTCTGGGCACCTCCTCCAGTTCCGCTCACTACAATCTGTGTGAGATACTCTTGTCTTTGTGCTATGCACCTGCGAGATGAGTCTGGTCCAGTCTTCATTATGAGCCTCCTGTCGGGTAATACCTCTGTGCTTCAGCTTCTTTTACATTGTGTGCTCTCATGCTCAGTCACCTTACATTAGATCATCTCCATTAGATTCTCCAGTTTGTCAGCGCTCCCTTGCCCTGGGGAGCTTCAAGCTGAGAGCTTCAGTGCTGAGATGTGTCTCAGAGGTGTCAAGTCAAGGGGATTAATCACTTCCTAGACCTCTGGCAGTTTTCTCACTAATACTCAGTATATGCCTGGCCATCTTCACCACACAGACACTCTTCTGTGACTCCTGTGAAGTTGCTATGCAGCTGGTCTTTTTAGGGAAATACTCTCCAAGTAACTGTCCCCTACCTGTCCTGGTTGCATGGGGTTATTCATACCATGGGCAAGAGCAGACATCTTCCTGTGTTGAACTTCATAACACCCCTATTGACCCATTCCTACAGCTTACTGAGACACCTCTAAATGGTAGCTGTCTTTCCCACTGCTGCCTGCACCACTTCTGACATATTCTTGAACTACTGGCATGGCTTCTCCAATTTAAGTCCATATTAGCACAGGAGTTGATAGCAGAAAGTGTAAGGGTTGTTTAACAAATCATAGCTCATTTGTTTAACAGCTCATGGCTGTGCAGATGTGGGGACATACAAAGAGAGAGTGATTTGGCAAGACATTTTGAGGGGATGGGGTGGTGACGTCCCTGCAATGGGGACAGAAGAGGGCTCAACTTGACGTGGTGTACCAAGACTGGGCACATTGAACAAAAGAGCAAAACCACACTGGCTTCAGAAGCTTCACACACAAGCTTCAAGGGAGCTCTCCCTTCTCTCAACATTCATCTCTGTTATCCCAAATTCCCTGTGTATAAATATTCTTCCTCCCAAACCCAGCGTCCCAGGCCATGCTCCCAGCAATAGGCATCCACTTTTGTACCTCCATCAGAATCCAGCCCTTGGCCAGAAGGGAAGAGGCACTAGGCATGACAACCCCCCACTCCTTGTGTCTTGGTTCAGGTGAGCCCTTCAGTTTACGTTTTGGTTTTGTTGGTTTTCAGAGACTTGTCAGTGTTGTGATGAAGTCAAACAGGACCAACCAAGGAGGCCTAAAAAGATGGTGAAGGGTCTGAACGAGACATATGTGAAGAGGCAGCGGGTGACTTGGTGTATTCAGCCTGGAGAGGACGAGACTGAGGGCAGAGCTCAGAGCTGAAAGTAGCCAGCTCCCAAGGGGCAGCAGAGGAACAGCTCTGATTTCTGCTCTGTGTGAGCAGCAACAGGACCCAGAGAATGGCTGGAGTTGTGTCAGGGCAGGGTCAGGTTGGATCTCAGAGAAACATTCTTCTCCCAGAGGGTGGTTGGGCACTGAACAGGCTCCCCAGGGTTTGGTCACGGCCCCAAGGCTGCCAGAGCTTCATGAGTGTTTGACAACACTCTCAGGAACAGGGTGGGATTTTTGGGGTGTCCTGTGCAGGGCCAGGAGTTGGACTGGATGATCCTGGTGTGTCCCTTCCAGCTCAGGATATTCTGTGATTTTGTCATTCTAACCTAGAGATTAACCCGGGGAAGAAAACTGGTTGTGGAAGTGCTGTTGAACCCTCTGCACTTCCCTACTGGGAAGTCACTTCATTTCTGAAGGGATTTATAGATCAAAATTAAAACCACCAGCAACTCAGTGTGGGAGCCCTGGAACCTGATTGCATAGGGCCATGTCAACTTTACAAAGTGTAGGTGTTTAATCGCATCTAATAATCTAGGGGAAACTCAATGTATGTTACCGTGTCATAAATAGTGACAAAACTATGTCTTGCCATAAAACCTTTCTTCTACTACCTTTAAATATGTCGCAATCTTTAATGAAATGCAGAGATGAATAAGTAAATTGTGCATTACTCTGTTTCTAAAGAAGACCTGAAAGGATTAGAAAAATCAATACTTTTTCTGCTTGTTTTTTCTGCTTACTCTTTCATTACAAATTCTGGCCCTGTGTATGCAGCTTTTCCTAGAACATGCAAAGCTCAATTGGAGAGCTGGTCAGGCTGTAATAATAGAGATTCCATGCAGATAAATCACAAAAACACCCTCTCCAGATCTTTTTCTGTTTGTAAATTTTAAATGTAACAAATTCAACTTGTTTTCAAATAAGGAAAATTTTCTTAAGTATTGTGCTATTACTGCCTCTGTGCATTTGCTGCTTCTGTCCTTTAGTGTTGAAAAATCTATATCTAATTTTGTACATCCTCTGAGCAATCACAGAGATCAAACACAACAGATACTCTGCAATGATGGCCAAAAAGGGCACTGGTTACTGACCAGACACCTTGTTTGGTCCATCTGGGTATGATTTAAGAACTGCAGGACCTGAATCAAGGAATATTCTCTACACTGGTGACACCTCAGAGTGGAGACATTGACCATCATGTGAGCCCCCTCTTCAACCCCAAAGATTCCCAGCGTAGGGAAAACACAAAAGCAGCCCCATGGGCAGCACTGGTGCTGCTGCACCCCAGCCCACCAAGGGAGAGCCCACACTGTGACAGAGACAACTCTGGAGGGCAAGGGGTGATGAGCTTGGCTGTGGCATTTGTCCTCTCCAATTGCAGGAGCAGGTTAGAGGAGAGATGTAATTTATAGCCATGAAGTCATGACAGGCTATTGGTGTTGGAGGACTACAGGTGAACACACTTCATCTCAGGCCGCAAGATGTGAGGTAGATGCAGTCCCTGGGTGGAGCACCAGGCAACCTGCAGCAACCTGCAATGCTATGACCCTCACTGTACCCTCACCTTGTCACTGTGAGGGGACTCTGTGAAGTCCTGGCCAGAGGTCAACGTGGGCAGCTGCCCAGCTAGTCCTGCACACCTCTAGTGCTACTGCTCAGCCCCTTTCATCTCCTGAGACCTGCAGGGAGCTGTGCCCTGTCACACACCCAACTACTGCTCCCAGCTCGGATCTTGCACTTCTTAACCTTTGTTCTCTCTACTCTGATGTTTTCATTGTTTCCTTTATCTGGCAGAATCCTTTAGGGTATTTTGTATTGAAGGTAAAAACAGTCCCTGCACCTCAGAAACATTCTGAATCATCTTCCACCGGCTGTGCAGGGCCGTGTGAGCTGCAGGTGCCAGGCTGGCTCATCATGTAGCTCTGATGAACCACCCACCATGACTATGCACTTGATCGGTGTATTGGTTTTTCTGTGGCCAGGTTTTAGTAGCAGTGGGGGGGGGGGGGCTGAGGGAGAGGCTTCTTCGAGAAGCTACCGGAAGTTTCCCCCATGCCCAGGCTGGGCCTGCTGCTGGCCAAGGCCGGGCCAATCAGTAGTTGACAGAACGCCTCTGTGATAACGTATTTAAGAAGGAAGAAAAAAAAAAAAAAGTAGTTGGAAATGAAGATGGCTGCCGGAGAGGAGCAGGGTGAGAGCCTGTGAGCAACAACGCAGACACCAAGGTCAGTGCAGAAGGAGGGGCAGGAGATGCTCCTGGCACTGGAGCTGAGATCCAGCTGCAGCCCATGGGGAAGACCATGGTGAAGCAGCTGTCCCCCTGCAGCCCATGGAGGACCACAGGAGTGCAGAGATCCACCTGTAGCCCGTGGAGGAGCCACGCCGGAGCAGGTGGATGCTGGGGAAGGCTGCAGACCGTGGGAGACCCAAAGTGGAGCTGGGTCCTGGCAGGGGACTGTAGCCTGTGGGGAGAGGAGCCCCACGTTGGAGTAGGATTCTCCTGTTAGGATGTGTGGCTCGTGGGGCCCACGCTGGAGCAGCCTGTGCCTGAGGGACTGCACCCTGTGGAATGTCAGCCATGAGGCAGCTGTGGGTGAAGGGCTGCTGCCCATGGGATGGACTCTCGCCGGAGCAGTTTGTGAGAGGAACTGTATCCTGTGAGGGGTGGGACCCCATGGAATGCGGCTGGAAGGACTCCTCTCCCCAAGCAGCGGCTGAGAACAGCAGCTGACCACAGCAACACCTCCCCCCCACCTCGCCTTTTGCCTTGACCGCTGCAGGAGAATAGGTTGGATGTAAGAAGGAGGGGGTGGGGGGTAAAAGGTGTCTTTTAGTCTCTCACTCTTAGCTCTGATCTTGTTAGTAATAAATCTGATTATTATTCCCACTTGGAGTCTTGTTTTGCCTGTGATGGTGATTAAGGAAAGAATTTGCTGTAGTCCTTATCATGAATAACGAAACCTCTCGTTTTATTCTCTCTCTCTTCTATAGCTGGGCAAGGGGGAGTGAGAGAGTGGCTGTAGTGGGTCCCTGGACTCAGCCCGGGTTAAACCACTACAATTGGTCTCCAAACAACCCTTCAGAAGTGCCTGATAGAACTGAGCTATGTGTGCCATGACAGCATTTTCTGACCTTTGCCACTGTGCAGCCCAGCTCTTCTCCCCTCACCGCTGCTCTCTCTGCAGTTCCGTGGAGCTGAGTAGAATTAGCTCAGCTGTAACATTTCACATGACCACAATTGCAACAAAAGGGGTGTGACTTTGCCTGTTTCCTGCTAATGGCAAGAGCTGCCCTGTCCCCAGAGCTCAAACCAGGGACCTGGCCTTGGCAGCAACAGCCGCCTCCTACACGGCTGGAGGTGAGAGCTTCACACTGCAGCGGGCTGGGTCTGGTGCCATGAGTTTGCTGCACCTTCTGGGTTTCAAGGGCATGGATAATATGCCAAAATATTTTCAGTGACATGCAGCAAAGCCAGCGTGTGGCAGGAGCCAAGCAAGCCCCTGTTTGCAGAGCCCTCAGCTAGACTTAGTGAATTAACCAGGTTCTTCCTCCTGCTCCAGTAAAGACACCACCATCGTCACCACCAGGCAATAACAGACCTTCATGTCTCAGCACATGCTCCCAGTCTGTGGCTGGAAGAAGTCCCATCCCATACACAGGGTGATGGTTTAGGCATCTTTCCAGTTTGCAAGAAAGTTTGAGTTAAACCTCCATTAGGAACAGCTGCACCTTTAATTACTAAAGTTAGTGTTACCAAGACAAAGGGGATAAATCCACAGTGTCATGAACTCCACTGTCATGCAGGGCAGCCCAGCTGTGTGGAGAGGAGGACAGGGCTGATGTGGTGCCTGGGGGGCGCTGGGTGCTGCCTCCCTCTGCGTATAGCAGCACTGGTCACAGGGTCAGGCTGGAGAAGACATTTGAATTTATTTTTCAGCTTGTTTTCATAAAAATGTAAGTGTGATTTAAATACACCTTAAACTGCCTGTGAGTTTAACTCAAACCTGTCAGCACTGTGCCTGAGCTGAGCTGGGCTACTAAAGCAGGGGGATCAGGATCCACCTGCTCTTTTTGCCCACAGGATCTGACCCTCCAGGTGTCCCTCAGACACCAGCTGTCTCGATACTTATGTTGGTTGTGCTGCTCTTTTTCTGTGTCGCCTCTCTTTTATTTTCCAGCCATCAAAAGAAGGTCTTGGTGGTTCACCCCACTGAATTCCTAAGTGATGCTGCCTGCAGCCTGTTCTAGGAGCTGCAGCCACTGACCCCATCACTCCTGCATGTACTTGGATCTCCTTTCAGCCAGCACATGTCCCCTTCAAGGAGTAGACTGTGAGAGATAATCAGTCACATTTTCTCTCTTTTTAGTTGGGTTTTTCATCTATATATCTCCTGTCTTTACTACTCAGACTGTGTTCTTGGATGGCCGCTGTAAGCACCCCACAGCCCAGCCCCATGGAACCCAGCCAGGAGAAGGAGTGTTCCTGGGCAGAGGATGCTCTGGTGTCTTTGGGATGCTGAGTCAGGAAGAAGAGGACAGGGTTCCAGAAAGCCCCTTTCTCTCCTGTGGATGCACCCATGCATGTCATGCCAAGGGGTTTTCCCCCTCACTGTTTACCAGACATGGTCTTGTATTCTGCCCTCATGGTGGTTACAGCTCCCTTGGGGACAGTTTGGGGAGAAACAGAGTGAAGAGCAGTAACTTCTACCCAAGAGATAGGTCCTTCTACTCCTATGCTCCCTATGGTTCAGGATGGTGCCTGGTCTTCTCCACACTAAGGTCCCCTCCCTCTCCCACAAACCCTTGAGCCGTGCAGCCCCCACTGACCTTCCCCACTGCAAACTTGCAGACCACGACCTGGAGCATATGGGGACTGAGTGAGCAGTCCAAGCTCTCCCCAGCTCAGATTTTACATGGGAACTCCTCCCATTTATCTCCTTCAAACACTATACAGACAGGGATTTAAAGAGCATTGTAAACAGGTATCTTGTATTCTTTTTAAACACTTATCCAATAGTTTGTATCTTTTGACTCCAATTCAGCTCCCACTGTCTGGGCAAATTCAGGATCATTTTTTTTTACATTGATGGCTTCTCCCTTACAGTAGCTCTCTCAGCCTTGCAGAGTAGCCATCAGGGCTCTCATGACCCTGTAAGACTCCACTATGTTATCTTCAAACAGGGTTTGCATTCTCTGCAAATATTGTACCCTTTGATCTGTTCTTTTATTACATCTTTAACAAGACTTTTCATTTATATTTGTCATCAAACACTACTGCAGATGACTTTGTCATTTTGTTGCCCCTGCAGAAATCACAGGGCAAATCAAACCCTGTGCCCAACCATGACAAAAGTCACTTCTCTTGTGGGTTACTTGTTCTCTACTCCACTAAGCAGACGTGTGTTATGTCCCTAAAGTCAGCTTCAGCATCACGTCCAGTCCCTACTGTGGTAATTGAAATCTCCTCTGCTATTCACTTTCCTGCTTTCAGCCTTTCCAGTGTCCCTCTGTGTCCTGAGCTAGTTCCAACTGTTTTGTTAGCTTTTAGGCCTGTAACTTCATTCCAAAAGGACTTTGTGTTGAGCCACTTACTTGACTAATGTTTCCTTAACACATGGTACCACATGACACTGACACTGACACTGCTGAGCATCCCAGCATGAGAGTGACTTCCTCCCACCAGGTGGCTGATGTGTCCTCATTTAAAACTAAGGCTTTCAGCTCTTTTCTTCTGGCATCTGTGAGAAAAAATGAGCATTGAGAGGCTACTGGGCATTAAATATAAAGAATCACAGCTCCTGTAACTTGGGATTCTGCTATCCAAGAGCCTTCCCATCATTCCACTGGTCATCATGGAGGCATCTGCTCCTAAATCAAATATGTTTTTAAATCCCAGCAGCTGACTTTGAACTACAACCACTTAAGCTTGTCCTCAGCATTCTAATCCCTTGCACTTGGCTCTGCCTAAAGCAGATCTAACTATTTCTGCAGCATAAGCAGCAGCAGATTTCCTCCCTGCCACCATCCTTTCATTCCTCTGTGCAGGAAATCACAGCTCATTCTATTCCATCAGTGCCTTTATCTTGAGCACCTGCCAGCTTTCAGCTGCGATGAG
Source organism: Serilophus lunatus (assembly GCA_013399895.1). Classification (NCBI taxonomy): domain Eukaryota; kingdom Metazoa; phylum Chordata; class Aves; order Passeriformes; family Eurylaimidae; genus Serilophus; species Serilophus lunatus. The sequence continues at coordinate 149,599 of VXBA01005583.1, read as the reverse complement.
CAATAGTTGGCACAACACCAAACACCCCAAGGCGAGTGACAAGTACCTGCCTGGGATGAGCATTAGCCATGTAAATGTTTTGGGAATTGATGATAAAAGCCCTTCCACTGCCCACCAAGACGGACATAAAAGGTAAGGAATGGACATGAGTGCCATGCAAAGGGACTCAGGCCACCAAGTCAACCCCAGGGCCACGTGTGTGATGATGGCCCAGCAGCAGCACACGTGTTACAGAGCTCTGCAGGGCTGCGTGTGCAACGTTCACACACACCATCCTGGCCCTTTCTTGTGTCCTGATTCTGCTTGTATGTCAGCTTGGATTTAAGTGCAACTTCCAAGTGAGTTTGTCTCCTCTCCTGTATGGAAGCCTCTTCCTTTGGATGCAGCAGAATCCCATGCTATTTGATGTCTGACTTGGGGACACCTCCCAGCACAGCCCAGCCCAGGAACTACTGGAAGGTCTCCACAGTGGCAGCTCAGTCATTGTCCTCCCATCATACCCCTGCATGCACCAGAGCTACGATTCCCAGGTCCTTGTTGGAACCACCAGGCAGCAGAGCACTCCAAACCCAACCATACCTGGCCCACTGGGACACAGCCTATGGAAACAGATCTCCACACCATGTCCCTATCCTGGCAAGAGACAGAATCTTGCTCAAAGCAGAACGCCAGCCCAGAATCCTGAAGCCCATGGCCAGATCAGTGATAAGCAATGAGCTGGCCTGGACAGGATTAGCAGAGGTCACGGGAACACCTGAGTTGTCCAAGGCAGTGTGAGCAAAGATCTCTTTTGCCCAAGTAAACCTTGCAGTTGCTCCCTGAGACACACAGCAGCTACAGAATAGGGAATATTTTCTTCATGTTTCGTCTGCAGGTGATCCTGCTGATTTTCACCTTGCATATCAATTCCCAGACCTTTTCTGTAGCCTTTCAACTGCCATCCCAGGAGTAGCATGTGGCAGGGGATGGCTCCATGAGACAGGCTTCCTCAGCCTTCCTGTGCAACTCAGACACTCCCATGGTCCCAGTTTGGTCCCACTGCAGATAGCACTCAGGCAGAGCCTTCCTTATCCTGCTGCTGATTTAACATCGACTGCCCAAATCTTCCTGTGAGCTCCCCAGAAGGCTCCCAAGGGTCTCTGTCAACCTTAGATCAGGCAGGTGTGCCTGTATAAACATGGCTCTAGCAGAAGCCCTGTTGGCAAATGCATTTTATAATAGTTATCAGAAGTGCCTCTTCGGAAGGTGTCACATCCCAGACCCTGGATCATCCAAACTCTCCCTGTGAAGGGACTGTCCTTTCCTCTCACTCGGCACATTTGCATCTGTCCTACTTCTATTTCTGTAGACCTCAAAATCATCTGTACCACCCTCCCCAGGATGCTACACCACAGCATTTGATCAGAATGTGTCAGGACCACACAGAAAATATTTTAAGAGCCTATCCTGTGTCAGGAACTCCCCCAAACTCATGCCTACTGATTCTATTTCAGCCCGAATCACCTTGGACAGAGACAAGAGACAAAATACGAACAATACTTGTGTTTTATGTCTTCTCTGTACAATAAAAAAAACCCAACTAAACAAAACACACACACAAAACCAGCANAAAAAAAAATACCTAAGAATCCCTAAGAAAAAATGATGCCAAAAAGCAAAACCTCGGGCTGTTGTGCCTGCGATAAGCACTGACTGGCTGGTGCTGCCTGCAGCTGGCACAGCCCAGCTGACTACAGGCTATGCTCTGTCTCATCCTGGGTCTGTATTTACCATAAAACTTTGGAAACCTGTAACTGAGAGCAAAAAGCTACAGCCAGATGATCCTCGTTGTGTTGAATTCCACAACCTTTGAGAGAAAACCAGGTGGGTTAATGATGGCCACAAGCCAGGAGGATCCAAGGGCTTTTGCAGGAAGCGTCACATATCCTGGGAGCCAAGAGCGTGATGGGTGGTTGTGTCTTGTCCCCTGCCTCCAGGGAAGCACCAGGACAGGGCTCGCCCCTTCTCCAGGACATGGCCTCCAGTCACTGGTCTGGCCAGTGCAAGGGTGGTACTGTGTCGATGTCTGCAGGCTCCTGATAGAAGACACCACCCATGGAGCCAGGTTTCTAACACTGCAGGCCACAGAGGCTTTTCTGTATGTGTGTCCCTGGGAGTTTGCAAAGTCATTCCCCTCACTAAAGATTTTAAACCAGCCAATATTAGTGGATTTCTCTAGTTCCACCATCTTGGGTAAATGATGTTTGCTACAGCTGGGCAACATCTACATGTGACAGTTGCAACAGTCCCGCGCAGTTCTTACAGGGGTAATGAGCACAGGCTGTGAGTCCAGGGGAGGCTCCACTCCTCCCCTTGCCAAGGAAGTGTTCGGTGGGAAGTGTCTGGGAAAGCAGCATCAACCCCACCTGCTACCAGCTGAGCCAGTCCAGCTGAGCACCACCAAGACATGTCCCCATTTCACACAAATCTCCCAAAGCTGGAGTATGGCTTCCTCCAAGTCTGTAACCCAAAGCACTAGGCAGCACAGGGCATGAGCTCCTCTGCCCTTGAGAGCCAGAAGAATGGCAGAAGAGGTCCTGCACTCATATGCCAGGGAGATGCCAAGGCCATGCTTCAGTGAAACAGCACCACTGAGGAGAACACACAGATCCCGCATTAATCTCTTCTATTAATGCCTCCAGCCACGCACTGGAGTTGCATGTTCAGGCTTTGTACATACCTCCCTGGAAACAGCATCCTCATCACATGTTATCCTGCCAGCAATTCCCACCTGTCAGGACCCTGCTGCTCAGGGGACACTCACAGTCCAGAGCCATTCCTGCAGCCTTGAGCCCTTTTGCAACCACATCTGTGCAAAGAGACACACCTCCACAAGGAAAAGGGGAACAGAGTCCTCTGAAAGCCTGCAGTTTCAAACAGCTGCCCCTGGCCTGGACTCTGAGGAAGGTTGGTCCTCGGGAAAGAGGACTGGCAAGGTCTTGAAAGGCTACATTTGGACTAGAAAGCATAGGGATAACCTTGCTTAGCTGGTGACAGTTGGGTCTTGTGTTAACTTGGAGGGAATACAGTATGTCCAGTACTTCCACAAAGTCTAGGACAGCTAGACCATCCAGCCCAATGAGTCAAAGAAAACTTTGTCACATTTGAAAGGGGAATGCATTTGGAGAGGGGGTCCTTGGCTGCAGGGCCTGGCTCAGCCAGTCCTCCAGGCACAGCCACCAGTAGGGCTCTGCCTGGAACAGTAGCCTCTCCGGGTTTAGCACACATGTTATCAGATCTAAATATGAATATACTTATCTCTGTCTAGGCAGATCTCACAGCAGCTACTCTGCCTGCTGCAGCTGAGGCCATACTTCCCACCCACCAGGAAAGCATTTATTTTTGCTAATAAGAAATAAAGAGGAAAACCAGAGCACTGGCCCCAGCCTGGGTTTACTCCAGGGCTGGAGAGGGTCTCTCCAGTGCTGTTCTCAAGGGAGCCAAGCTGGACCAGGGGGCTGGAGAGCAGTCCCCCTGCATGGCACAACCCTGCAGCACTGGGCACTGGCACACAGGGTGCTTGAAATCATTCCCCTGTCACACAGGGAAGATGAGAGCAATTGCATATTTAAACCATTAATCCCCAAGTATTTTAATGTATTTGAGAGGCCTCAGGATCTCTAATCAGATTGGAGACACTTGCTATCCTGCAGGAGGTTGGCTCCAGTTTGCACAGGGGTGTGAAGAGCCAGGGAAGCCCCAGATGGGAGATTCCCAAAGCAAAAGGCCGTCGGACCTGCAGAGTCCCAGCTGAGGCAGCCAGGGCACAGAAATTACCAGATTTCACATTATCTCAATGTGAAGACCTTCTCCCTTGAAGGCTCTGAAAGCTTTAGTGTAGGAGGGAGCTGGGAAGCAGAACTCAGATGTGGGAGGCAATGACAGCAGCTGTGGCAGACAGATAATGAGACAGATCATCAAGGCAGACAATACTCAGGTAGAGGAGCTGTCACATGGATGTGAGTGGTTTCACGGAGGGGATGGTGGGAGTTCACTGAAGTTCAGGATCAGGTGTGCTCTGGCCGCAACCCCCTGCAGCACCACAGGCAGGGGACAGAATGGCTGGAGAGAGGTCAGGCAGAAAGGGACCTGGGGGTACTGGTTGACAGCAGCTGAACATAAGCCAGAGTGTGCCCAGGTGGCCAAGAAGGCCAATGGCATCCTGGCCTGGATCTGGAACAGCGTGGCCAGCAGAAGCAGGGAAGTCATTCTTCCCCTGTACTCAGCACTGGTGAGGCCACACCTCAAGTGCTGTGTCCGATTTAAGAAAGATGTTGAGATGCTCAAATGTGTCCAGAGAAGGGCAATGAGGATGGTGAAGGGTCTGGAACACAAGCCCTATGAAGAGCGACTGACAGAGCTGAGGTTGTTTATCCTGGAGAAGAGGAAGCTCGGGGAGACCTTATCACTTTACAACTCCCTGACAGGAGGTTGTAGCCAGGTGAGGGTCAGTCTCTTCTTCCAGGCAACCAGTGACAGGAGAGGACACAGTCTCAAGCTTCACCAGGCAAAGTTTAGGCTGGATGTTAGGAAAAAATTCTTCACAGAGAGAGTGATTTGCCATTGCAATGGGCTGCCCAGGGAGGTGATGGAGTCACTGTCCCTAGAAGTATTTTAAAAAAGGCTGGATATAGCACTTAGTGGCATGGTTTAGTTGATGAGGTGGTGGTAGGTCATTGGTTGGACTCGATGATCTCAAACGTCTTTTCCAACCAAGTTGTTCTGTGATTCTAACTGGCACTGGCAGACCGTCATGCACACACACACAGCCACCTACCTCTCTGCACCCGCAGTTATTTTGTTGCCAACTTTTGGTTGTTACCAGCTCCCAGTTATTTGTGGAGGTTACTCTAACAACCACCTTTGTACATGAGATGCAGTAGAGAACAGTTTGTTGTGGAGTTAACATAGAAACACAGAGTTGGAAGGGACCCACAAGGCTCATCGAGTCTAGTTCCTGGTCCTGCACAGGACAGCCCCAAAGCTTGAAGCTTTACCCCCAGACTGAAGCTATTCAGGAATTACAGGAAGGATGATATAGAACTGGCCCCAAGCATGCCCACAGGAGGACAGACACTTTGTTCTGTGGTTGGGCTACGTACACCTCCACAATGCTATGGGCTATTCAACTCAGTGCAGAGGGGAAAGAAATGGCTAGTATCCTGTTCAGCTTCTTTATGATGGATAAGGACTAAAATGTTATTCCTCAATAGCCCTAACCTCTTTCGTTCCCTTGAGGCCCACTGCCCAACACCACCTATACCAAGATGCCAAAGAAACCACCACAACACGGGTCCTACACTGATGGCTGTCTCCACCATTGCTTTTGTCTCTCAGGTGTTGTGCAAGGCCAACCACACACGGCTGCATACTCCAAAAGCTCAAGTAAGTCAAGCACAGACATGAGGTGGTGGTTCTGCCTGCATCCTACCTGGACCTGAACCATCTGAACTGCCACCTCAGGACAGGTGAGCACTTGGAAATGTCCTGCCCCAGCTCTCAGCAATTTGCAGCAGCTGCACAGAGGGAACACTGTCCTGGAGAAGTGCAATGGTGAATGCCTGCATCCCCCAGAGGTGTGTGTGAGGAGCCATGCAGAGCCAGCTCCCAATGTTTCACCGGCAGGCCCCATCCCTCCACATCAGCCCAGAGGCAGCAGGATGGAGCCAGCCTGCATCCTGCAGCTGAGTCCAGCAGCATGGCACTGCTCTGGAGGCACAGCACAGCACAGCACTCCCTGGCTGGCTGGCTGTTCCAGTGGGAACACTTCTCTCATCTTAATTACTTAACACACACAAGAAGACATTTCAATCTTTTTCATAGTACAAACCTCCTTCCCTGCAATCTTTCCTCAGTCTCAATGCATCTTATCAAGGCAGCACTTTCTGGGCAGAGAAAGCACCCAGCCCTGAACCACACTTGAGCAGCACTGACACCCAGCTCCAGCACTTCTTTTCCAGGTAAGGGGAGACCCTGCAGAAGGGATGCAGGCTGTGTGCCAGGGCAGGGCAAATCCTGGAAAGCAGATGCAGTCTCAGTTCCCACCCTGTGTCATGGCATGTCCCCCAGGCTGCCATGTGCCTGACTTTGCTGCTTTATGCATTTACCATGGAAGCGCTTTGCTTGGTAACACCAAATTTAAAACCCCAAACTTAAAACTTTTTTTCTGTAATAGAAGACATTCACTGAATTTTGATTGACTGCAACATCACACTGTCCTGTTCCCAAGGAGCAACCTGCCTGGCAGTAGGTCACAGCACTGAGGCGCAGGGAGCTGCACTCAGGGACTGCACACACAGCACTCACACCCCAATGTGCTAAATCCAGGTATTCAAGAAGGTTTTGTTTGTTTGAGGAGTGTTAGAGCTGAGTCGAACTTAAAACCTTTTAGATTTTGTTTAAATTGCCAAACATTTTTGTTAGAGAATTAACTCTAATCCTGTTTTCTTGGATAAGACTCCAAAGTAATCTCATGCCAGCTTCTGAACTTACACTTCTGTAGTAGCTGTTGTTAGGAACTGTCCATTCCTGCTGTTCAGCAAGACTAGTAAAACACCACATGTAAAAAGGATTAAGCATGAGAAAAAAAGTGTCTTTTGTAGGATTCTGATAGTGTTTGCCCAGCTGAACTGAAAACCAATGCCGAACTGAACTCCAGGACGTGCCAGAACACTGCTATAAAAGAAAGGAATTTTGAAGTAAACACACACATACATGCACACACAAAGTTTCACCTCTTGAAAACAGATCTGTGCAGGCACACAGGCCACCCTCCCGCCCCCAGGGAACAACCAAAGGCAGGAATATTGCAAACATACGGAAGTGCTTGCTGCACATTAAAGACCATTGGGTGCATTCTGCCCTTTTTTCAGTCCTCCTCTGAAACAAAAACTAACAAGCCAGGATGAAGCCAAACCCTTGGTATTCATGCAATTGCAAGGTGGCTCAACTTCATATAGCTGAAGTTTCCCACAGGACCCAAGATCACAACTTCCCATTTGTTTCACCACCATTTCCCAAACAAACCTTCAGAATTTTTCTTCATGAGAAGCTTCTTCCAGTTTGCTTACAATGGCTTTCTGTCTGATTTGAAGCATCAGGACATTCCAAGAAAATATTCAAAAAAAGAGCAACGACTAGCAAAGGTCTTGCGCAGACCTGGCAGCTTCAAATAGTTTCTTCTCAAAGGAAGCAATTACAAGTCTCTCTTCTCCTCCTCCCTACATGATTCGTAGAACATGTCACAAGGACATAACTAACACATGGAAACACTCAGACCTTTGGAAATCAGCCACAAAGCAGAGACTTCAAAAGATGTTTATTAGGAAAACTGGACATTACAGGAGGACCAAGCATTTTGTACAAGGCATGTGCAGCTTCTGGTGCAGTGCAGAAAACTAGAAAAGACTGCAAATACAGGTAACACACCCACCTGAACTGCTACATCACTGCTCAGGTCACTTGCCACAACAGGCAGGTGCCAGGGTTCTTCAGGCAGCCAGCCAATCCCCGAGATGTTTCACATTTCCTGCAGAAGTACAGATTGTACAGAGAACTTTAATGACAGAGAGAAGAAAATTCATATTCACAATTATCTACATCATTCTCCAAGTTGGGGCATTAAAATATTGCATCTCCCAAAATTTTATTTCTTTGTTTTCATTCAAGGTAATCTAGATTTCATGCTGTTGTAATACATTTTTCTCCATAGATAATGAAACCTTGCTGTCTACACATGGTTCTGCCTAGCAAAGCATATGTGAAATTGCTTGGTTACCTAAAGAAGAAATTCAGACAAATACCCATCAAAACAAGGTAATTCATGTGTATTCATAAGCAAGTCCTTTATAACCCAAGTCAGAGAACTGAGATACATATTAGCTAATGCTTTTATTAGGCTTCAGAACAAACACAACCTAAATTTGACCAAACCCAGGAATTCTTGTCTTTAAAGCACAGCTAACAGCAACCAGAGTCCCTCATCACAAATGAGAGCACAATTTGCTGAGCTCACAGCAGATAAAAATGAGCACGACCAGCTCAACAGTTTCTAGCAACAAGTGCTACACTAATTCTCAAGCAGGAAAATGAACAGGAAAAACATCTCACTGAACAGACGGATGACTGCATCTGGGTCTGTATGTTGAAGGATAAATAAACAACAGAGTTCCATGGCAGAACATATGTAAGATGAAAATCTCCAGGAAAAACTAGTTTTTGTTTGGGGTTGTGTTTTGGCAAGATCAGAACTTCCCTCTCACCTGGCTCTTGAGAGAAAGCGAAAAGTACACAGGTGTATGGGGCCTGAAACCTTTGTAACCAAAGCAGGAGAGGCTGCAGACACAGGCTGGGCACAAGATGAATATGACCATGGTACTTTCGGAGTAACATTTTATTGAACATCCTGACCTAACACTGCTCCATCAGCCCTGGGATGTCACAGTCCAGTACTGTCACCTCAACTTGGGAGCGCAACATCTCCACACAGGCCCCCTGAGGGATCCTGTCCCAGCCCCCCACCACATCCACAGTAACAGCTTTAGTACAAAAATTCCATCTTCTCATAAACTTGTATGCAGTGGACGCTGGGTTTTTTTGGGGGTGATTGTTGCTAAGGACATGCAGTACCTCCCATCTGTACTACTGGCAAAACATCAGAAAACACAAGCTAGAAAAGCAAAACTTTTACCATTGCCAGAGGCTAGTAAGGCTAGCAAGCAAAAGGTGTACCGGTACCTTACCTCTCTCCAGCTTCCAAGGGCTGCCCTCCTTCAGCCAGGAGATGCAGTGCTGTGGTGCTTCTCACCAGGTAAAAATGAACAACATACCAGAACTGTTCAGTTCAATTCTTCTCCCAACCCAAATCACACACAAAAAAAGTAAGCACCGAGCTCCATGTCTGAGAATACAACTGATTTTCATTTTGTTCTGCCTCCTTTGCTGTGTGCTATTACTGAGTTTCACAAATATTCCACGTGAGCCTCGCAAAGCAGCAGGTACCTGAGAAGGTACTCAGTAAGGTAACATCCAAAAAGGTATTTTCAGGCAAATATAATGGGCAGTTAGACAAACACTTCTCTAGCTAATCTCCACTAAAAGCTCATTACAACCCAGCTTCCTAAACATTTCAATTTAAAATACAGAAACACAAAAATGTGAAATACCAGTTTTGATTAGTGATTTTTTTGTTTCTTGGTGGTTTTTTTGGGGGGGAGGGTTTTGTGGGTTTGTTTTTCGGTTTGGGTTTTGTTTTTCTTCTTAAATGTTTGCAAGGAGAAACAGAACTAAACTGTGAGATAAATATAAGCCAAGTCTTCCAAGAGTGCTGAATGGGTGCACGATGAACCAGAAGAGAATGGGAGGGACAGAGCCTAAGTCCAGGAAACCTAAAAAACACCTAGAAAAAGAAAAATATTCAAAAAAAGTAACAATAAATATTGAAAAGATACTAGAGTCCTATAACCTTCTATAGCAATTCTATACCTTTCAGGTTTTGTTTTTTTCGTTTTCCCCCCAGTGTAGGTTGCAAAGGAGCACTGATCTACTGGAATGCACACATTTCTTCAGTCTGGATATAACTAAAATCCGTGTGCAAAACCAAGAAGCAATTACACATATTTCAAAAACAAGGTTTGCCTGAGAAATTTCAATTCAGAAGTCACTGGGCACTACTTGATTTAAGTAGTGAAGTATAGCTTGATTATACCAGGTACTTTTCCAGCAAGTCTAAAAGAATGGTACTCAGCACAAGAACCCAGGAAGGGACTGATAGGTGTGCTCTAGTAATCCCTTTTCACCAGTTTACTGTTCTGCCAAACATCAACAGGCAGCTTCATCAGTCAGGAGGTGAAGAGCAGCTCTGCCCTGCCACAGGCTGGGAGTCACCCATGGGGAAATGGTAATTTTGCAAGGTTTTTGTAAATTTAAAAGCAGATCCATGCTCCAATTTACTTGACACTGTGACACACCTTTACTATCCGTGTGTGTTTGCAGAGACTGTAACACCAGATGATGTAAATGAAGGGCTGGAAATCCTTCCTGAAATCCTTCCTGGAAAGCCAACAATCAAACTTCTCCACAGGTACAAAGACAGGTAACTTACCAGTTCAAGTCATATGGCATCTTGCATGTTCTTCACGGTTATTGTAAAGAGATGAGAATGGAAGCTAAAACATTATCAGTAGATAAAAAGGTCTAGGCATTTGTGTACTGAAGATATCAAATAACAACAATTTTTAACTTTTTCAGACCCTAATTTCTGATTTCTGTTAGTCAACTACAGTTTCTAAAATAGTTTAGTTGATTTAGACAACTAATTGGAAAAAAAAAAGGCATTTTACACAGCCGTAGGCCTTTGCTTCTTCTTTCATTCTGCCATCAGTCATCATCTTCCAGGCAGCAGTAAGACACTGCACTGGCTGAACTGTTGTAATGACAGGACTGAACCATGAGTGTAACAACAAAATGAACATTTAATCACACATTAGATTCAATCCTATCTCTCAAAGTAACTGCAATCATTCCTAGGCTTTTGGTATTAAAGTTTGATTGTGGTTTGGGTTTTTTTCTCACTAAAGATTTTGTAGTCTCAACTTGGAATAGAGATTAATGTTTGCTAACACAAGAGAGGCTCTGTGCATCAAAAAGTCTGTGTTTGCTCAGGATCCCTGTGGTTTTGCCAATCTCACACTTCCTCCTGGGTGTCCTCTTACATATTTATACACTGAAGTCCCTCATGTCTGGGAGATTCACCAGTTCAGGCATCATCACCTAATTTTCACCTACCAACACAGTAACTGACAATAGAGAATCAATGTGAATTATGTACCCTCATGTTTCTGTTACAGCAAGAGCAAAGGTCACAGTCTCTATGGCCAGATCCAGCTCAGTACCTGAAAAATATACATTAAGTTACACAAAACATTCTTCTGGTCTGTCTTGGATTAATTTACACATTACTAGAGGCTTTGTAAGAAATACATCATAGTTTGAAAGATGTAAACCACACAACTTCTTTGCGTTTTAAGCTTGTAGGAGGTCAACCTGAAATAGCCAGAGAAGACAGCACAGATATCATTCAGAGTTAGTACTTGCTACTCCACTCTTGGTTACCCAGCCTTCAAGCAACGTGTTACTTTGAATTTGGATTTCAAGCTAGGAAATTTGGATTTCATGTTCCAATACTGTCACATTTTCACCATTTAGTTGTAAAGCAGTTTCACCCTGTATCCTTACTCCAAAGGGTGAACTTCTAGTGGGCCTAACTGAGCTGAGAGGAAGAGATGAAAATGTAAAGATACAGTCCACTGGAAGCCTTCTAGTAACAACAACAAACAGGTTTTGTTAATTTAAAAAACCACACAACCACCAACTTTATCAAGGCTTTCTTCTCCCTAACCAAACACTGCTGCTATCTTGTCCCCAGTTATCATATTTAGAAAAAATTAAGACCTACAAACACAAAAAAACAAGACAACATCATCCAACTACTTCAGATTTCTTTTAATGCAACTTTGATATTACTGCAAGTGGTCCTTTGACTGCCCATGCAAAATTCCTCTGGAAACTTTTATTGCAATTCAGGGTTTTCAGACTTCATATGGATTTTTGCTTCAAAAATCTGAGAGGACTTTACTTGCCTGACATGCACATTCAGAAGTGGAAGCACTGTAATAAATTTTACTGGTTTGTGATGGGCACACTTCTGGGAAAGCAAGATGACTTATTCCAGGAGCACAGACCAACTGTGTTCTTCAGAGATACTACAGGGAGATTGAATTCAAAAATCAAACTCCTCCAGCATGCTGCCTGCCAGCTGACTCCACAGCACACTCAGAACAGAACAGTCTAAGTTCTTCAACAAGATGCTGTAATGTGCAAGGGATGCCACATCTTTTCAGTCTTAGGGTGGAATTCTGTCATTCACTCACACAAATCTGTGTCACTTGCTTTATTCCCTGTCTACAGCTGGCAGAAACAGCAGCCATTATCTGCATCCCACATGCATCACTCATTTCTTCTAGCGTTGTACACGGGCATTATCAGCCGAGTATTTCATTTCTTAACTGAAAGGAAAACCTACAAATAACTTGACAGCAGTTGCCCTCTGCTGGGGAATGGTCCATCATTACCCACCTGCACTTTAAGCTGGACACCTGAAATCATTTCACCTCCTCCACTGTCTTGGCCTTCCTGATCAATTCCTGGAAACTTCTTTATGGCTCCTTTGATGTAGTTACTCATTCTGCCTAGGAATGGCTGCCTGCCTAACATGGCCACATGCAACATCAGGAAGATGTAACCAACACATTCCCAATAAAATCAGACTAGTAGAAGTGTTTCCCCTTTGGAAAGTCACACGGGATCCACCACACGTTACCTTTGTGTATGATTCATTCTCCTACAGCATCTGCCTGGGGCATATAAAAAGCAGCATCCTTGTCCTTCCCCAGCTCTCATTTCCAAACCTACAGAAAACATGCACTGCAGCCAAACCAGAAACCATAGTGTCAGTGTGATCTTAGACCACAGCACTAGCAGAGGAACACATGCATTGGAAAAGACTGGCAAACTCAAAAAGTCTGTAAAGCTACATCACCAGATACTGATCCATATAGGATGACAGGAAATGGAAAAGTTCAGATGAGAAAACCGAGGAAAAAGTGAAAACCAAGACCATTTCCTAAATTTAGTAATCCAATACTTGACTATTGAAGTTTCTTCAGATAAACAGGTCTCTGACTAGATCAAGTCTGGATGAAGCTCCTCAATCAGACCAGCAGGAAGAAAGGACTTGTATGACTGCCAGGAATGATCCAGAATTGACATATTGTACTAAACAAAGAATATTATGAGATTATGGTTCTTTTATCAACTCTAATAAGCCTGTTCTTGTACTTTACGCCATTTTAGGCACACCTATCTTCAGTTTCTTTTCCTGGTACACTGGGAAAGGCAAATGTGTTCTCTCAGCTGCAACATTAATGCTGGTTAATCCACACACATGTGTGGTCTTATCAAGAGCAGAATATATATCTGTTGTAGAGGCTTTACTCCAGTGGTTAAATTATACATCTATGTGCACCTTAGAAAACTAAAATGCAAAGATATAGAAGGAAGGAGAAACAAGTCTATTCATATAAGAAAACAGCTGGGTGTAGAAGATCAATAAACAATGCTGCCCACTGCATTTTCTCTGGAAGGAAATAGGTGGTTAAAGATATGAACGATGTTCCAGAAATGCTCATAAGAAGTATGGTTTTACTCACTTCAAAAACTACTTTTGTGTCTGCATTTTGATACACAGGGATTCTTACAGACTACACATTTCATGGGTCAATGCATGCTGCTTTTACAGCAGTCCCTTCAGTGACAACACCAACAGACCCAGCAGATGCTTGAATTATCCACATTCCTACCTTGGCGGGTCAGGAAAAGATTTAATCACAAACTGAAAGTTTCTTAAGAGTTACACAAAGTCCACTTTGTGCCAGACAGAAGTGCATTGGGAGGAAGAAGGTGTCACAACAGAGTGGAAGGACCCCAAAATGACTGTCAATGTCCTCCCCCAGGAGGTCTCTGGAGCTCCCCACCCACAGCTCTCTGGAGCATACCCTGCACACCTGCAGATCCCCACAGTATGGAGCTGCAGTCAACAGATAAAAAGCCAGAAGGGCTGGACATTATTTTCATTATTTTGCATATTTGAAGTATTGCTGCTATTTCCAAAGTAACAGGAAGAGCCTCACACTGTGAGAAATTAATGACCTCAGTTTTCTTCCCAAGGACCTGTGTGCACTCAAACACAAAATATTTGTTCTAGCCAGCTCAAAAAAGTTACAGACCTCTGAGACAAACTCCACTCTTCACTAAGAGACTTCCAAAAGGGAAAATAAACTCCATTAGTGAAGATGACTGCCAAACTGGTCTAAAGTACAACTGTTTTCCCAAATGTCTGATGCCCTCTATTTTTCCAAAGGTCATTATGTGGAAGTATAGAAAACTTTCTGAGCTAATTCACCTCAACTCTCCACTCTTAAAAACAGAAAGAAGCCTAACTTGGTAGGAAATCCTTGTGCTCAAAAGATCACATCTGCAGACAAATGCTTTCAGTTGCACTTGCCAGTTCAAATAGGACAAGTCTACCAAAAACTTAAGCAGTTTGCCAAAAATCTCTACCTTGCAGAAAAAAATCTCTGTGGACAGCAAGTTTATCATACCTCAATCCCAAGAACTCAAATATATGGCCTTTGTATAATTAGAGAACAGAAAATACAGAATTAATATAGAAAGTTCAAATGAGTGAAAATTACAGAAGTTAAAGAAATTACAAATGAGTTGCCTCTGAGGAGAAGGATGATGATTCCCACTGCAGAATTGGTTTCTACACCCTCCATGCTAGACTCTAGGCTTTCTGGAAGAGCATTGTTTTCTTATTTATTTCTTAAATTCAGATTTCCATTATTATTTATTCAAAGGAAGGGTGGAGCTAATCATAGCACATTCTTCCATGTGTATAAACACAAACACGCTGCCAATCCCAAAATGCACACATTTCATACCAGAAAAATCACTTTGAGTTACTCAAACACTTGCACATTTTTATCTCATCTTGGCAACTTCCACTGATACAACCACACATTTGATGTTCTTTAGCTGCTTCTATTTTAAACCTCAGCTCAGTTGCTATAAGGATTTTTAAAGCTATTTCCCACAAAAAAAGGAAAGACGACCTACATTGACAGAGCTGCCTCTCTGGCTGCACAGTCTCCTGCAGTGGGGAAAGTGTAGCCTTCACCTCAAGGACCCCACTTTGGCCCAGTGAAACAGATTTAATATGTGACCTTTAGATTTACATGCTACACTGCACACCTTTCTGAACCCACTGCTAAGGCATGCAGATGACAACATCTATCTGACAGGAGAGAAAAGGCTTAAACTGTTCAACCAAGAGCCAGTCAAGCGAAGAAGGAGAGGGGGAAAAGCACATTTATTTGCGATGAACTGCCATTAAAGATGGAAAAGATTTAATGTCTACCAGGAACATTAAAGAAAATGTATGTTCTAATGCTTTGCAGACATGAAGAATAATGAAAGTTTATTTGCATAAAATGGGCAAATTTAACCCAAAGCACATGCCTACATTTCAGTGCAACATCTATCATCTAGACATTATAAAAAAATCTACAAAATGAGTAACTTGCTCAGTCTGCAGGGTNGGGGTAAGAACTTTAAACACTAAATGCTAGTTTAACCAACTGAAAAAATAATCCATGATTGTTCCAGGTCTGAGGCCAACCAATATAATTTAAGAGATATGACCCAACTTCACAATTAACAAATTGCTAGGAAAGGAAAGCTCCAACTAGTAAACATCTATATTTCCAAACTGGAAAAGCCCTCAAAAAGGCTTTGACTAGAAAAAGACTTTTATTACTATCAGGCAGTGGTAAAATTGAGAGCCTGATTCTTCCCACAGTCTGCCCTCTTCTTCAGGGTGAGAGAAGACCTTCAAGATCTGTTTTTATAACTTGCATGAATTTTAGTTCACACAGTCCTCTTTCTGAAGGCAATAAAACTCCCAGTAGCCAGTTTTGGGTATTCATCATATGACTGGAAAAAGATTAGTACATAGAAACTGGACAAATTAACTAAGCTGGGTTATATTCCTTTACCTCTTTATGGAAATACTAACAGCTTATTTGTAGAAGAAAAAGCCTTTTGCCAATTCATATACATTTTTTGTAACAAAATAGTTTTAAGATGCCATTGTTACTGTTCCATCAACAAACTTAGGGAACCAGTTACCCAGTAGCTTAAGGGAGGAATTTCTATACACAAGAACCTAAACTATTTATGTGATTAAGTGACTCTCAAAAACAAAAATGCTGTTTGCCTGTCTGGGGATTCCCCCAGTCAGTCTAACTTAACTTTTCTAGGTAGCTCCTTGGTTTCTGCAGTGCATACGCAGTGCCCAGCTTTCATCTCCTCAACACACCATTCACAACAGAGCAACAGGTAAGTAGTGGGCAAGTACAGCAGGATAAAAACAAGTTTAAAAAAAAATTAGGACTACTTTAGTGCTCTGCAATTCACCACTGACATGGTATCAGCCAGAACACACACAGTCCTTTAAAGACATCAGATCTCAAGTGCCTATGCACTATTACCTGCCTATAGCCAAAAATTCTCTTGCTTTTGTCAAAAGACTTCCTACATTTTCCAAGGAAAAACTAATCTTGTTGAGGTATCATGTACAAAAGCTAACTTACATGTTTCTCTATGGATTAGTATACTATAAAGAAAGATGTTAAAGCCCCTCCTGTACAAATGATCCACTGACATGGGGCATTTGTACCAGACAACTCAGTTGAAGATGGAA
Source organism: Serilophus lunatus (assembly GCA_013399895.1). Classification (NCBI taxonomy): domain Eukaryota; kingdom Metazoa; phylum Chordata; class Aves; order Passeriformes; family Eurylaimidae; genus Serilophus; species Serilophus lunatus. Next base: position 133,179 of record VXBA01005583.1, on the reverse strand, counting down.
GATGGGACACATCTTCTTTGAAGATGTGTGTGCAGCTGGCTGGAAGGCTTAGTCTGGCTCACAGACATCTCACCATACTGCTTGTATTTGATGCACAATGTCTAGCACCTGCCTAAAGACACCAACAGGAAGAGTTTGGCCTGCATTTAACTATGCCATTTTAAAGAGAAGGAATCCTTCACACTGAAAAAAAAAATAAATCTGCCTTAAGAGACACCCAGAAGCAGTTTCCAGGACACATCCCACTTGGAGCAAGCTCACAGCACAGCTCTGCAACAAAGACTGAGGTGAGCTCAAACTCTTCAGTATGAACTTATAAGAGAAGGCAGCAAGAGGAAATTTTTCTTCTAACTAGATGCAGGATCCCTCACAGCTGCTGCTGGGCTGCAGGCTTGGACTTCCTCAGCTATATGGTTTTCTACCTCTTTCCAATACCTGCAAGAGAAATATAATCAGAAAATATTTGCTCCTACTCCTCCCAATGGAAACAACTTTGCACAGTTAACAGCCAGCAAAACCAAAGAAAACAAGAAACATGGGAAAGATAGGTATCCATATTCTGTACCCTAAGAATGGCTACTGCTGCTAGGTGTTCAAGGGGAAATTCAAGTGATAAATAAAATATTAACTATTAGGCTTGACCTGCTCTCTTACAGGAAGAATCATTTATGCTCTAGGTTTCCCTGGGTAAATAGAGACTGATAACTGTATTAACAGCAACACCAACCTATTTTGTGAAGCTGCTTATCAACAGCTGATGAGATTGTCTTCAGCTGTTTGTAACCTCTTCCTACTGCTCGAAGTGAAATGTTCCTATTAAATTCTTGCAGATAAATTGCACACTGCCTCCAGTTACCTCCTGGATGCATGATACCGATGGCAGGAAGAATTCCTCTCCTGTGATCTCAGCATTGCTACCACCAGCACTGAGCAGAACAAAAAGAAGGAAAATGCTCAGCCAGAGCAGCGGGGAGAAAAATCTGTAACTGCAATTGTCCTTGACTGAAAAAGCGCAAAGATGAGTCAAGTATCTCTAGTCTTGGAAAAAAGACTTTAACTTAAAACAAGGCCTTCTTACTCTTTCTGGTGTTTGTTCTATACCTACTACCACGAAAACGTTACACTAATTCTGATTCAATATACTGAATTTTAAAATCTGATTACTTACAGTAATGGCATCAAAAAAATTCTTTCAGAAAGCAGTCTGCATCCAGGGACTGCACAAAAAGTGAGTATTTCAAACATCAAATTACTCCCTGTGCAATGTGCATTCAGTCTCCTGAGTATACCCATTACAATACCACCTTCCATTATGCACTTTAGCTATTTTTAATCACAGGACTTTTAGCCTGTGCAGCGTTTCCCTTCCCTTTTTCCGTAGCAATTAAAGCAGCATAGCAGGGAACTTCAGAACAGAAATGAGCATCCATTGCTAAGACAGCTGAATGCTCTCCAGAATTACATTTCCTTTCCTATCACAAAAGTAATGCTAACACCACATCTCCTCTGAAATTTCAGTTGGGCACACCAAATTTGAAATGTCTGAAGGTATTTAGAAAGAATGCCATGTGAACGAGTGCTGATGCAATGGATGCTCATTCCTTGAATTAAAATAGAAATACAACCACCCCTCACAGGCTACTGTGAAGATTTAAAAGCAGAGAGAGAAAAAACTGTGTATCCTACACTTACAAAAGCTCCGCAGAGTTCAGCAGGAAAATCCAATGAGAAGACTGCAGGGTCACTGGTGCTAAGGAAGAAAAAAAAACGAAACTGTGCCTGAAGCAAGGAGGGCAGAACTAGTTTGGTTTGCTTTTCGTCCTTTTTTTCTTTTTTTTTATTATTTAATGCAATTTGTCAGCTTGTAATTACATAGATATACACTGAAATTTGTGTTTTAAATTCATGGAGTTCACTGATAAAGAGAAGAACGTTTGTTTTATGAAAGGTGTGTGGCTCACACCAGTTATCTCCACTTCTCTCCAAATTCCACATGTGCAAAAGCCAATCCACTCTGAGGTTTTTTAAATCCTGTAACAACCTTGCCATCTGCTTCCTTTTCCAGGGTCAAGCAACCCCAGTGTATGCAATACATCCTGCTACACCCACTATCAGTAGCTCCATGGGACTTGCAGTTTGGAGAATCCAGACTTAAAAGATATCCTCTTTTTTCTGTTTAAGATCTTTCAAGTGAAATAGTACTGATGACTGTGTGATCAGAACTGTTGTCAAGTTGCAGTATGCCAAGCAAAGTTTATCTAGAATTAAATGCTTCATATCTGAAAAATCCTTATAAAATACCTGTACTCACCAGGCACATTTCTTCTGCTGTTGGTGTCACAATTGGCATGCTATTCAGTCCCATGATAAACAGTGACTGAACCTGGAATGCTCCTCTAGCCTAGTAAGCTTTTCCTTCTTCTCTGCTCCTTTCCAAGTACTGCATGAACGTGCAATCAGGAAAAGACAAGTCTGCTGGCTGAGGAAAGGCGCAAGATGAGCAGGTGCCATGAAGGATTCAACACGTCCAAGTATTTTAGGTTTGATTTGCAAATCTTTCTTCAGCTTTTGCTACTTTTTTGTCTAGAATCAACATATCATGCTCTCCCCCAAAACAAAGAAGACTACTTAAATCCAGTGGGATTTTATAGTGGGATGAACTACAGGTGTCCCGTGGTTCAAAAGCAATTCTCTCTCAATTAGCACCTTCTAAGCACTATCATGTTCAATACATAAATGATTCAAACTCATGATATGCCAGTTTTGTTGTTACTTCCAAGACAAAATTTTATTATTTTCCAGAGATCTACTTCAACATGTTTCTTAGCAGAATTCTTGGGCTTTGAAGAGGTGTGCTGCAAGTTCTTTGTTTTACCACGGTTGGGATAAAAAATTGAACCCATATATGGATTTAATTACAGAGGAAAAATTTAAATGTTCAAAAATTTTATGCTTCCAGCATCCCTAAAATAGCATCCAGCTTTCTTCTGAAGTGCAAGTCGTCTTTATTTTCAAATTAATTTCAATTGTAAGCACATATGCCACGCCTGTCTTGCACACGGCCAAATTTAAACTCAACCTTTACCTTCAGCACTTGGAATCTCTCCATGGTAATGGCTGATTTTGAAAACTATTCCAGTGCTCAAGTCTGTGGAGCTCACCTCCTCCCTCCTCCCACCCCAGCCCTTTCATCTTACTGAAGGAAATGAGAAAGAAAGTTGTCTTACCGATAACTCCAAGGTTAATGTCCCCTGCGAACCCCACCTAGCAAGTCGACATCATGACATGTCAGGTCAGCCTCAATCACGCTTCCCTGATAGTCAGGTAAAAGGAAGGAGTTAAAATACAAAATTGACACTTGCAGATTTCTGGACATCAGAAAATGTGATGCAATATATTCTGAACTGTCTTTCAGAGCTTCTGGTAACCTCCAAGTTGTTAAAACATTTCTTCAGAGGGATTCTCCTGTTCTAAAATTTCAGAAGTTCCTGATAATAACCAAGTGTTGCAGATCCACCTCGTCTACTTTGTCTCAATGACACCAAAAGCTTAAGGTTTCCCTGTAACACAAACGATTTTTCTCCCCTACTCTACACATTTTATCAACTAATATATGCTCAACATAACCCCTCTGGGTTTCAAAAGACAATTTAAGCCAATGGACTACAACAGCTTTATTCAAATTCTAAGTTAACAGAAGCTCTAACTTCTTTTTTACGTAGTTGTTTTAGAAAAAACAGGAACACAACTGGGTACACTCTTTCTATAAGGCTCTGAGCTACTCATGTTCACGTAAATGACAGAATTCCACTGAACAACCTCCATGGTACAAGTAATCCTTATCACACACGCAATCCCCCTCACGTCATGCACGATTCAAAGACTGCTGAGGACACACTTGTAGGACAGTCCTTTCTGTTCTATGGATGGGCCATCAGTATTTTTGGACAACAATTAGGACTTGCTGAAAATACATACATCTGCAGTAGGTCTACAGGCCTTGGTATAGAATGTTTTACTGAGAGGTTTAAGCCTTTGCTCAATACCTCATGCTCATTTCCCTGCTAGCCTTATAATAAGAGTGCCCTCTGTATTTTCTTTTTTTTCTGCATAGTTCAAAATACAGAAATGGGCTTCATGTCCAAAAGCAGAGGGGACAAAAAGTGGTCAGGTTTTTACACAGTCACCAAAATCATGCGGTGATCTTCTACTTCAAGTTTATTTTGGAAGGTTTAAGCAATGCAATTGTCATTCTTTAATAATCAGACTACAGAAGCTGAGACCTGAAAATAAACAATTGCTAGAAAAAACTAAACCTTTAACACTTTGAAAAAATGCAAACTATATTGACTGTATTAGTTGAGTTTGAGTTGAGTTTAGTAAAATGATTTTGTTAATAAAGTGAAATTAAGTCTAGAATAACACAATAGCTATAAAAATATTTTGCTCAAGTTTTGCAACTGCTATGAATCTGGTAACCTACTTGTTAAGTCAAACACCTTATCAATACAGACATTTAAACAACTGCTATAAATGAGTGATCAAATGATTATTAAAATCCCATTTCATGGCTCCTCCTCCAACGCCAGCAGGATACTTTGGAAAAGCTGAATATTGGTGTGCAAGTTGAAATCCATTTTCAAATTACTATCGAGGATTTTTGCTAAGTGACACTGAAGAAACAATCAAAATGGATACATAAGTGCAAACTTTTTTTTTTTTTGACTATGTATGCAAACTGTGCTGAGGAATTCCTCCCTTGAGTCAGGCAGGGTAGTTTTCCACTGTGCTACAGGATCTTTGCTCAGTAATTTTTTTCAATAATTTCACAAAGTTCTTGACGTTCAGCACACACGACTACTTGAGTAAGATGTAGCACACATTATCTTTAAGGATTTAGCAAAGCACTGCTGTGAATTTAAATGGTGAATTTGAGTAGCCAAAACAATCTAAATCAGAGAATTTGGTGCATCTTCTAAATATAAACTTTTACTGAACTTTAGTTTTTACAATTTTCAATTATAAAATGTATAGCTCACTGCACATATTTAATAAAACTATTGCTATAAACAGTGATTTGGGCAGAAGTAAATACAAGATGTAGTTTTACAGTTCTTGAGGAAGACAATTTTGTTTCTCAGCTGTTTTGTAAGCACTGTAACTGGAGCATTTTGCTTCCTCCCCCTTCCCCCCACAGCATGTACTGGCACCTCACCTCTCCTGGGCCAACACCTGCAACACAGCAACACTACCCTTCTTCTAGGATGGAGAGTAGTTTAAATGTGATTCCAATTAAGCTCCCTTGTACTAGATCCCCTTTACAACATATACTGAAAAGCCAGTACTTATTGGGACTACAGGGTTCTGCTCAGCACCACAAAAGCTGTTTAACTACCAGAAAGTAGTTACATTCTGATAGGGCAGCAAAACTTCATGTTAAAAGGGAATGATAAGCCAGATGCTCACCACAAGCCAAACCCTGAAGTGTATACCCAGGCAACAGCCCTCTGAGATCACTGCTCAGGTAAGGACAGGATTTGGCCCCCAAAAAACAACAACAAAACCCCCCAACAACATACTAGATTCTGCCTTTTTAAAAGCGCTTTTAAGTTATTAATGACCAATTCTATTAATTGGAAGAGCCTGACACAGTGGCAAACCCATTTTTGAGAAGCAGACATTTATGATTCAGGTTAGAACTCAAACCCTGCAATCCCATTCCAGATCCACAGCAGTGTGGGAAGACTCACTGGCTACATTCTGACCTAACACACTTGAGACACCAGGAAGGAATAGAAGACAAAGGGAGGAGTATGACCACTGAAGTTTAACTTCCTCAGCAGTTTGTGTTTGGAATGCTGTAAATCAAGTATGAGGAATGCATTGGATTTGGATATTTAGAGGTCCGGCAATAGTTTTCTTTAGAGAAAGTATAAATCCGTTTGTTTCTCTCTTTTCTTGAGAAGCAAATCTTCTTCATTGGGGTACAGAATGGCTTAGATGCAACACATGAGTAATGTCATGACTTGCCAGTTAAAATTGACATCTGGGAATGTCCAAGACAAGGGTCAAAGCAACACATAATATAATGTAGCTAGCAATGCCCCCAAAAGATACATCTTTCTTTTTAAACAGCCTTTATTACAAGGCAGGAGAATTCTAAGGCAAATTGTTCATCATGGCAGAACATCAAATTAAAATGTCAAGACAGAAATAAGTAGAATCTGGAGAGTATGTTTGTCTTATCCATAGCAAGAAGTTAGTTTACTGTGCCACAGCACCCAAGTTGTAATTCTCATTCCTAGCCAAATATTTTAAATTAGACTAAGATGCTTAAGATCAAAATCATTTCCCTGTGTGTTTGTATGCTGAATTATACAATAAGGCTGGATTCTACCAGAACAGCCTCCACAGGGACTCCACAGGACATATCAAAGGAACAAAATTAACACCATTGTAGGCTCTGCTTCCTTCTCCACATTACATTAGAAGACTAGATTTAAATTAGATCTTTGTGAATGCTCAAATACAATTCAACACTTTTAAAAAGAAAAAAAAAAGTTTAAAAATTAGATGCTGGTAAATTATTGAACAGCAACTAAACAAAGAGTGCCTTTTGGGCTGTCTGCAATTTCTCCTAGTTTTCAGTTTGATGTCCACAGTGCTACATGTTGGAAAGCACAGGAAATTTTGCATGAATTTGATCACTCACATAGGCAGTTATACTTTGAAAACAATGTTTTTCACAAGAATTACCAATGAAATAATGTTTTAGGACACAATTGAATTTGAAATAGGTAATGTTTTGAATAGATTTTTGAGTTTTATTGAAATCTTACATGAACAAGAAATTGGAAATACAATCACATCAAGGAACAAATTGCCACGGCTTTGACGTTTTGAGCCAAACAAATTTTGTAGGGCAGATTTTCAAAAAGGTGTGAAGTTATAACAATTTAAAAACACAGTTAACCTACTTCTAGGAATGCAAAACATACAATCATGTTATTTTCAATACAAGAAAACTTAATTTGTTGTAAATTCTTAAAACTACTAAGACAAAGCACTAGCTTTAACTTTTATGTACAGCATACTCCTATGTAATCTATCCCAAATCCAAAAAAAAAAAACCAACCAAAAAACAAAACAAAACAAAAAA
>VXBA01005583.1:101787-125970 GCA_013399895.1 Serilophus lunatus | reverse complement strand
AAAAAAACCCTGTCCAAAACCAGAGGTTCTGCAAAATCATGATTGAACAGTGTGCCATTCCTGCTTTTAAACTGCTAAAATAAAGCCTAAAATGATAAAAGCACTGAAGCCCCATATGGAGTTCAGGAAATCTGCAAGCCCAGTAATGTCCAAGTGCGTTTATGAAAAAAGAAAACTAAGAGACTCGAGTATATACACAATAGAGTGATTCTTCAGCCCCAATACAAATGGCAGCCAATCGCTACTGAAGGATGAAACATTAAGCCAATTTTGTTTTGAAGGATGTAGAGCTATAGCCAATTCTATGTTTCCAATATTCTCAATCCCTCCTCACTTGTCTACTTCCACTGTTGCCCATAAGTATCCTGATAAAATTCCTGGTTGTCATTATTGTAACCATAGTTACCGGCATAGTCACCACCTTGCTGGAGCGGCTGCTGAGCGATGGGTTGGGAGCCCCAGTTCTGCTGGTTGTTGGTCTGACGGCGCTTGGAATCGGGTTGGTTGTACCCATCTGCCTTTCTCTTGCCTCCTACGTTGCCCCCACGGTTGCCCCTGGCTCCACGAGCACCGCGTCCTCTCTGCTGCTGCGCAGGACCCCCTCTCCCCCCCCTGGCTCCTCTCGGCGGTCCCATGGGTGCCCCTCTCTGTGAGTAGCCAGCTCTACCTCTTGGCGGTGGTGCTCCCCGCCCCCTAGGTGGTGGAGGGGCACCTCTCCCACCCCTTCCTCCTCCTCCTCTTCCTCTTATAGCATAGCCATCGTCATAGCCGTAATAGGGATCTTCATAGCCACCACGGTAGTCGTGATAGTCATAACCATAGTAATCATCGTAATAATCTTCATAGCCATAGTAATCTGGGGGATAGCCATATCCACCTCTCCCTCCACGGCCTCTGCCTCTAATAGGAGGCGGCATGCGAGGCGGAGGGTAGTAATAATAGTCTTCATACCTAGCAAGGAAAAGAAATACAGAATTATTTATCTCCAAAAGCCTCCCAAAACAAAGCATACATTTGACCTTGTTGATTAATAATACACAAAACAGAGTAAAGTTAACCCGTTCTAGACCAGCCCATGTTTTAGGGCACTTCCCCCTGCAGCATTACCCCAGCCAAGGACGACACTCACGCAGTGCTCCGGGAGGCCTGTCTGGCAGCCTGACGTTCTTTCCTTTTCTTATCCGGTGGCTTTGCTAACACTATTTCAATTTCTTCCCCTTCTATTTCTTTCCCATTCATTTCATTCATAGCCTGTACAAAAATTAGAAGAAAAATTAACTAAAGATTTGTTTCCATTCAGAAGGAAACTAAAACTTACTGAAAGAAACCAGGCTGAGCTGTGCCATGTGCTTTGCTTCTGTGCTACATAAACAGAATGCTCACACATCAATCCTTCAGTTACAGTGAAGCAGAATTTTTTTTTTTAAAAATGCTCTATCTTCATATCATAAGATAAAAAATTGGGATTAAACTGGATTAAGCACCATTTTAAAAACGTCAGACATTAACAACCATAACTTATTATGTTCCTATGTCCCCTAGAAACTTTTCAGAAATACACAAGTTCTCACGACTCACACTGACACAAACACTCACTGTACACAAGAGAAGAGATTGTTGCATTTGGGATTCCCACTAGCTGAATGTGAGTCAAATGCCTCTGAGAAAATCAAGTCTTTCTGAGGACACACACTTGAGAGGGAAAAAATATAATACTGAAACTTGGTGATCTCATCAAGCAAGCCACAAATCCCCCAGAAAATTAACGTGCAATTTTTAACTACCAAATGCACCTACAAAGGGAATTTAATATACACAAAGTACACTTAGGACTACAGCCCCCATTTCTTCTAACTACCTGGAGTTATCTGCTTGGCATTAAACGTTTCTGGGTGTTAGTATTTGCATTAATGAAGACTGTATGTACCTTTACAGCTACACACCTCAAAAACATTAGAAATGGCAATTTATTTCCCAGAAGGTATGAAAAGCCTTCACAATGTCATTAAAAAACACAACACACACATACATAAAAATACCTCACGAAATTCATAAACCATTTTAGTGGTCTTGAAGCAGTCACAAAGGGCAGGTGTGGTAGTTTCCAGCTTGTCTCAGAAGTGATGAGCTTTCACAATGTATTTGATCTGTTTTTTCTCATATGCTACAAGTTCCCAGTTGCTGAAATCTAAGAGTATTTAGCAGGGAGGTGTACTGGGAAGAGGCTAGAGAATGTTTACAAATACGCTACAAAAAAACCATGTCCAGAGGTGTTGCTGACTTACCCTTTCTGTCAACAATTTCTTGTCCTTTCCTAGACATGGTCTAAAACCTATCCAAACCAACTTCAACCTCATTAAATACGAGTGACATTCACCCTAAAGCCAAACTTGAGAGTATTCTAAAACTTATTCTGGTGGGTAGGAAAATTAGAAGCAATTAAGTGGTTATAAAATTGTGAATAAACTTAAGTATAAGAGCTTTTGAACTCTCCATGTAGCCACATACATCAAATATAATATACCTGCTTCAAGACTCTCAGGTGCAAGAAACACTTCCTCCCCTTCTTTTTCCCCCATAAGCTACGGATTTAAAAAGTAGATGGAGTAATTTCTATAGAATTCGATACACTGAACAACAGACAGCAGATATCAATGACCTTCTCAACAGCTCGTGGACACAAAGGAAGAGAACTTTGAAGCTTACAGTATTAACCTTCAATGTGTAACAAGTCTTTGAGAAAAAGGCAGCATGTAGAGATAAAAACAGGTAACACACTAAAGGAGTTGCCAGCACCATTCACCTCCCTGTCATAAGGCATTTTTTAATTACCTTCCAATTTTTGATACTTTTGTCCCTCCAAAACTACACACAGCCTTTAAACAGGGTTCTGATACCTTCTGCCAGTGTTTCCTCAGAAAAATTTTCTAGGTTGGTCTTTATTTTTCCTCTTCTCTAGACTCTCCTGCATTGTTCTACACCTCTTTTGCAGTCTACTTGTTAACTTGCTACAGTTTTGTCCTTTCAAGTTTCACATCCTCCTAGCTACTGAAATCATAGGAACAAAATTATCAGCGTTAAAATTCTCACAAATGGGAACTTTATTAAATGGGCTTTACAATTTGTTTGATCAAGGTACTTATTGTAAAGAAATTTCTTAAAAACCATTTGTACAAAATTAACTGCTCACACCAACTTAGTCAGGGAAGAATAATCAACCTACCTTCACTGCTGCACCTCTGTCCTCAAAATGAACAAAAGCATAATCCTTCAACTTCTTTACTCTTTCCAGCTTTCCAAATTCAGAAAAGGATTTCTCAAGAATTTCTTCTGTCACAGTAGTGGCCAAGTTTCTTACAAATAAAACTTTCACCTGGTGAAAAAGTAAGAACAAAAATTGTAATCTTTAGAAGTCAAACCTCAAAGGAAACTACCAACTAGCAAGGTATTACTCCTTTCTTTGTTGCATTAAGAAATTTGGGTATTAGTTCTGTACTTGTTTAAAAATAAAAAGTGGCTTGTAGTTACCTGTATCAGGTTTCTACAACTCCTGTCCTTCCACTATTCCCTCCTATGATCAGGAGAATATCCCACTTTGATTTTCTGCTTCTGGGGTGTTACAAATCCCAGTAAAATTTTAGTAATAGACCTCAAAGACAGCAAAGAGTTACCCCAAAACACTGGATAAAGAATACATCATTCCCCATGCTGAACTACACCTTCACCTCACTCTGGAAATTAGTTTTATGCAATACCCATCTGGCACTCCTTAGAGCCAAAGCAGATAATGCACAGCCTGACGTGTCAATCCAGCAGAATAACCCTGCACAGGACCAGGGTAGATGTTAACAGCAGTTAATAACAACATGTTCCCAATGTCTTCCACTGGCAACTCATCCACAGTGCTCAAGCCATGCCATCTGCACAGTTACTGTGAAAATGTCCTCCTATTACTTTTGTGCCTCAAAACTAGCACTGCTCAGCTAGAACCAATCTTCATCACTATGACAATAAAGAAACTCCCCCCAAAGCACAAGAACATCCAATGAAATCTTTACTGACCTTTGCCATGACTTCTGGATCAGGTTCCTCTACTGGATCAGCCCATTCCACTGTCACAACATTTCCCCAGACTTTCACTTTCCCACTCATCAGGCGTCGGCGAGCTTGTGCTGCTGACTTGTGATCCTCATATTCCAAGAAGCAGAAGCCTCGATTCTTCTTTTTATCATCAGGTTGATGATACAAGATTACATCCACCAAACCCTCTGAAAAACAGGTCTTTAGTACTGAGCTCCAAAATGAAGGAAAAAAAGTCTAGTCTACCCTAAAATGCCTTCATTTGTCCTTTGTAATGAATTTAACACCTGAAAGGAGGAAGGAGCAAGCACAAGAAAAATAACAGAAATCCATCCAATTTACTCGGAAGCAGGTCACCTAGCAGGTGAAATTCTCCACAACAAATCTCACAATTAGGCCCTACAAAAAAACAACCTGAGCAGTTTACATAGTGTAAGCCTTCTGTACTTTGTTTTACCATTTCTACATCTTTGAAAAGTAGCCAGCTTCTCCCCTGCCTCCTGGGGAACCTGGAAGGAATTTCTTCCACATCTCCCCAAGAAGAGGAGAAAAAACTAAATGAATATACACCTTCTGTTTTCACCACTTCCCTGAAGTACTTATAAATAGCAATCCTAAAAAAGAAGCAGCAGGTTAAAACTCTCCTACAGGAACAAGAGCAAGTGACTCAATCTCTTATCTGAAACAGAAGTATCCTTCCAGTGACAAGCTGACTTCTTCCTACTTGCAGCACATACAGGGGATCAATGCTGAAAAACTGGGACAAAAGCCAGTCTGTCTCTAACTATTTCTATAATAATATTCCCTCTAAATTGATTTAGTATTCCCTCCTCCCCATCTGCTCAGCAACACATTTGCTTCCAGCTCCCCAAAAAGCTTCTCAGCGTTAACAGCAGAATCTTCTGTAGATGCAGTTACAAATACAGACCCGGTAACAGGAAGCCAGAACAGGTAACAGAATCAGGTCCTTCACTTTTTTCTGAGTTCATTTGTGCTGTTTCCATCTCAAATTGTAAACTTACAACATCATTCATTTAACAACCAGTAAAAACACAGTTCTCTTTAGACTCCACCATAAGCTGTATTTCATATACAACATTTCTAACAAAACCAAACTTGGAATCCAACTTGGAAATAGTTTAAATGATACCTGAACAGATCTGTGAAACAACTAGACCTACAAAATAGAGACACTGAATGGTAATCTGGCATGGAGTGGAAAACTCATTAAGTCTTACCTGTGACTTTACCAAACTCTTCCAATATGTTTTCCTTAGTCTTGTTCTTTGGAATTGACCCAACAAATAATCTGTTGTTTGCCACAGAGATGCACACTCCAAGGTGCTTTCCGGGACGGATTTCATAGTTGTCACACTGAAAAAACAAAAAGCCAGTAACTTGCTTTATCGACAACACAATGCATGAAAATATCCCCAAATCATAATATCAGGTGCTTCATTTGATTCTTTTATACATAGCATATTGAATTGGCATTGCAAGATGATTACTAGAACAGCCATTCTTCTGTCAGCACTCACTTGGAGGAACAGTGCCAAGCTTAGAATTTGCATAAAGTTAAAGAGTTCTGCTGAATGGAAAGCTACAAAAAACCTGATACACAAACAACAACGTGTAATTTGTGTATGTTACATGGATTAAATTCATTCACTTACTCTTTATCTCAGACATGAAAGATCTTTATGTACAAGTGGTGACTACCTCCTGTGCTGGAATCACTGTCAGTCATTGCTGCTGTTATCAATAAGCAAATACAGGGCATTATAGGTACTGTGAGCTCTTCCTCTTTCCTTAGTTAGCTTTGAACACTAAGCACATTTGCAAAGATAATCAAAACTCTAAATCAGTATTGTTTACCCCTCTGCCCTCAACAGCAGGCACTTTTTTGACCCTGAACATGCTAGGAATAAAAAAAAATTTAGCCTCAAGTTTTAGAGCTTCCCATTAAAAAAAATTTAGACCACTGCTTCATGCCTATACCCACAGCTGGATTACCCTGAACGCCAAGACTCCCAACCGAGTAGGTCTATCAAGACCAATCTTTAAGGAAAACAAAAAAGGAAAGAACTCATGATAGATATCATCTCTGTTTTCAAACAGAGCAGAAGAGGACGGATGTTTGATTATCAGCCAGTTTGTGAAAATCCTACCCAGTTCTTTAAAAGCAGGTTTTCAGCCATTCTAACCCCAGCTGAGACATAGCCCTACCAGTGACAGCAATACCTTCAGGAACCTCCTTCATATTCCAGAAGAACTAGAACAATGTTTAGATACCACAGACTACTGAACTAGATCACTTTAAGGAAGACCAAAGCACTTCAGAATTTTGCTTCACGTACAGTGATTCGCAACACAATAAAACTTTGTGTTCTGGAGATGAACTTAACCTGAATCTGTTTTTCACATTGTATCTTATCTTACACAAAGCCATTTTACATACAATCAATCCCATTCTCACTGCAAACACAAGCAGAAGGCCTACCTGGTATACAGAAACCAAGACTTCAAATTTCAAGTTTGGGTTTGTTAAAAGAACCACACTTTACTATCAAGATTTCCTTAGCTCCAAAATTCAACATATCTGTCCCATTTTCCTTTCCTCCAGTAGTCCATGAAAAATGTTGCACCTAAATACAGGTCTGACACCCATTACTGGATAAAGGTAGGGTGAGGAGGTAGAGGAAATGGAATCCAGGTACTGCAATTAAGAAATTTATTCACACGAGTTCTCTTATTTGGTGCAATGTCCAGAGTACAGAGGCCAGTCTTGCACCACTGGCATATCACTTGCTACATCTCCCATCACTTTAGTGTCCTCCCTCTCATCTCCCTCATTCAGTAAATACTTAAAGCAACCACTTTGAGCACCTTCAACTTGGTCAAACAAAGGAAAAAGGTTGCAAAACAATTTTTCTTTCATAATTGACAGTAACTCATATCCACTGACTCCAAACACTGAAAGCCAAAAGCAATGGCTTCCACAAACTATTTTGTGCATCTCCTCCAGGAAATATCCAAATAGGTTCTAGAAAGAAAAAAATTAGCCTAAGTAGAGACTTGCAATCACTACTCTCTAACATAACAATTACAACTATTTCTAAATACATTCAGACATCTGAAGGAACAAATGTGGCACATTTAGAGCAATGGTTCCTAAGCCCACACAACACAACAGAACTGCTTTTAAGTTTCTCCAGGTTTCAGGATTCCCTACCAGCTTAACTAAGGTGCTTAGATTTTATCCCTCTTCACACAGGACCAGCTGAATTCTGCTAAGGCAAATGAAATTAAACATTGCAGGTGTTTTGGTCCAAAGTACACACAGTATTTCACAGTCATATCCAAAACCTTGGGAGATACACACTGATCTACCTAGTTCTGCTTCCTTCTCTCAGGCAGAGACAAGGCCCCAGTCAGACTGAGGCTGTCTCTCCTTCACTCCCTTGGGATTGTTCCATGTCTTCTCCCATGTTGAAAACCAGAGCTGCAGGCAAGCCAAGTTTCCACACAGTGGTAAGACTTCATGACTGCCACTGGAAAGGCCACCAGGAACCACCAAAGGAACAAAGTCAGAGACCTCCTCCACGGCAGCAGGTGAACTAGGCATCTCCAGTTAGCTCGTACAGTAGAAAGGGTGATGAAACCTAAACAGTGAAGCTTAAAGAATATATTTTCCAGTTGGAATCAAGTACACTCTTAAAGCCAGGTGCTCTGGCAGGCTGCAGCAGGCTATAGCAGATAGCAATACTAAGCATCTGCAGACAGTAAATGAAATCAGGAGGCAATTTTTGAAAAAGTAAAATTCTGAATCTGTCAATGGATGCTTTAATGAAACATTTCAAAGACTTCCATTAGCCGGGAAGGTACCAACATGTTTGCTGTTTACATTCCCTTGTCCTGTCTGAAAGCAAATACTCACCAGTTTGACTGCTTCCTGTGCTGCATCTTTACTGCAGAAAGTAATGAAAGCATAACCTCTGTTCTGCCCAGAGAGAGGATCCATCATGAGGCGCAGATCCCAAATTGGACCAGCTTTCTCAAAGAGTGGTACCAATTCATCTTCATAAAGGTCTCGGGGAATCTTACCAACAAAAACCTAAAAAGGAAGAGGATGCTTGATTGAAACACAGCTTTTTCAGAAATCCAAACTTATTTTTAACACTTGAGTGCTCCTGGGAAGGGAGGAACACTGCAGCATAAACCAGCACAGCACAAATACTGCAGCCATCACAGTGGCCAATGTCATTGCATGTCCCAGGTCTCCTCACTCTCCCGCTGTGTGTACAAACGTTTACATACAGAAAACCTGGGTTTGTCATTTATATTGAAGAGTTTGTCAATTTCCACTACTCAAGAGGTAAATGGTTCTTACCTGGTTTACATTTTGGCAGTTGAAAACTAAGACCTTACAGATTATGTAGTTGGGTATTCTATGTTAAAGCAGGCCAAGCACTTCCTTGCTTTTGCAGTATTTTCAAATCACTCTGTAACAATCTTCCTTCAAAAGCTACAGACACAAGAAAATACATCTACAAAAATCCCTTTAATTGCCTGATGCACTGGTATATATGTTATTAAATGTCTGATTTAATATATATTGTAATCTTGTTTCTGGCCTGTATTTGTTTCAGCTTCTACCAATTCAATGTTTAATATCTGTCTGAGAAAATCTGGAGTTCTTGTGGCTTTGTTCCTTTCAATAAACTCAGGTTAAGCTTTGTTAAGGAGTTCAATCTCTCTTTAGACGAGATCTCTCTAGAAAGAGCCCCTCAGTTGTTTAATGATTGCAGCTCTCCTCTGAATTCTCAAAACTTCCAAATTGCTAATAGAAGGAAAACATTCCAAACACTCATTAAGATGAAATTCTCTTTATTTTAACTTCAAACATTTTTTCTGGTTAAAAAAAAAAGCCATGAGTCAACTTTTCCTCCTCAGCAAGGCCTTGCCATAGTCGTAACTGGCACTGAAAGCATAGCCGAATTTCAGAGTTAAAGACACTCAGCAAGTCCATGTAAGCTCTGATACAACAAATCAGTGAGGATAACGTGATGACTTCAATTTGAAAAACATGGAATAGAAATTATTTGCCTCCAAAGGAAAGAGAGAACATTTAGATGCCTATTACACAGATATTCCTGAAATTCAGCTTTCAGAACATTTCTTTCATTTAGCTTAGTCTCTTTTTTTGACTGAACTTTGGTATTCAGGGGGGAAGGAACTGATTTACCACAGTAGCTGAAAATGAAATGGCACAGCTAAGAGGTTTTCCCCACCATGCCCCTAGAATGTTTAAGATATTCCTCAAGACAGGCGTTTCCATTGTCATTGCTTCTAGAACAATTCTACTCATGGAGTTTTTAAAGACAAAACCTGATACTATCATGAAAACGCACAAGACAGGAACTACAACTGGCTCCTGTCACTGAAACTGTCAACTGAACTCTCCACAAACTGTAACTGGTTTTAAAAAGTCTACATTAAATTCTTTGGTTCAGATGCCACTGCTTCCACCACGAACTGAAGGCGACACACCAGAACAGAAGACCTGAGGGAAACTAAAATTCCTAATCTAAACACAGTCTATTTTGCCTGTGAGTTACCCACGATTTACCACTCTTCTGTATCCTCCTTTCTCTGCAGTCTCTGTGGCTCATTGGCTACAAACTTTAGATCGCCATCATTTCCGCAAGGCTGCCACGACAGTTCAGGTCAGGAAGCATACCCTGGGGGTCAGTGTGAGAAACACAACTAAGGGTTGAATTGGAATATATTCATATCTGACCAAAGCTTCTATTTATAATGTCAGAACTAAGTTACTCTGTGGCAGAAATTCACATCTAGGGGAGTTTGTTTTGAGCCTCTATACTTACTATCAATGAACTACCGGAACAGTATTAAACACAACAAGCACTTAGGTGAGCATCTGCAATAGGGTTTTTTTAGATTACATTGCTGAGACACCAAATAATGTAAGTATCAGATGTCTTGTTTCATTTAGTTCCACAGAAGTATTGTGGAAAAACTTCGGAAACGAGTGTTATCTGTAAAAGAACAACAATAAAAGATCTTGTCTCAGGAGGATGCACTTGCACGTCTTCTGGGTTTTTGTTGTCATCACTGACCATTAGCCTGACTTTTTCCAGTTTTGCTTCCTAAAGGATCTGTACAAAGTACTCCATTTTACTTCTTCCTTATTACCATTTTAGAAGATTGGAGTTTTCTTCGTTAAGACTTTTCCTAATTAAGTTCAGTTTCCAGAACAATTTTACAGAGCACTATTGAGAAGTATGATCCACTTTGCACTTGAGATGATGTGTCCTCCAGTTATTTCAACAACAGAGCCTCTTCTTTGTCACTGTAAGCTAACAGAAGTGAACGGCAGTGTTGCAAGTCTTCAAAACCTCTTCCATTTTAACAGTCCTTTTCATGTTTTGCAGTCAATTTTCTCTTAATGACAGATTTAACTGCTAATTAATGTAGGCTGCACAACTGCTTCATCTCATCCAAACCTACAATCTTCATTTAAAAAAAAATAATGGAAGTCGAAAAAATTCTGGTACAGTGCACAAACGTTTGAACACACACCCCCATTCTCCCAGTATAGAAGTAACATTCCATTTGTTTTCTAAATCCAAATTTGCCATTTCAACTCCTTCTCAGTTTATTATGCCTCTGCTTCCGAGTTAGTTATTACAGTATCTGGTTCTTCCCACTCCAATTATGGATAAAAAAAATTTAAATTGCCCCATTTTCCACAACATTTTCCAGACAGGTTAGCCTCAAAACCCTTCTTTGACTTGTTACAAATTCTGACCCTGCATCTACAGAGGAGCAAATGCAATACCAACTTAGCATTCACAGACCTAAAATTTTGCATTTTTGACAGCAAGGGTCAGAGGTGTTTCCCACATACTCATCCAGTAAATCTCAGCTCTGTAAAGGACATGGAGGAGCTCCTCCATTTTATACAGTCTACGCTCTTATATAGATAGCCAAGCTTGCACATCATCTTAGCACATTGTGGGCAAATAATCTATTTATACAAAATTCTCATCCCTGAAAAACACTAAAACTGAAGTCAATCAAAACCTTAGGAGTAGAACTTCCTTTATCTAGAGATCCCTCAATAAACTGAAACAGCAGCAATCAGGACAAATATTTTCTTCATGTTAGCTTCTCTGGGCTCTTTTTGTCAAATGCTTTCCTCCATCCCTATTGCTGTGGAGTAAAGGGCTGGCATTTCACAGTTACTAAGGGAGCATCTTGTTCTCCAAATCAGGTCTTAGATGGTATTATATCCACTTACACCACAAGGTGGAGGACGGAAATCAAGCATCACATCGGTCATCCATCTCCTTCATTTTTTGTGTAACTAATCTTGACAGGCAATATGCATGTCAGTTGGGTTTTTTTAACCCTCCTCTAAATTGGAAAGAAAGAAAAATGTCAGACCTACAGGGGAGAGCTGCCAAGGGAGGTGATGGAGTCACCATCCCTGAACATGTTTAAGGAAAGACTGGGCATGGCATTCAGTGCTCTGGTCTAGCTGACAAGGTGGTGCTCAGTCATAGGTTAGACTTGATCTCAGAGGTCTTTTCCACCCTAATGATTTTGTGAAATAAGGATCCATTTTCCTGAATTTAACAACTAAAAGTTCCTCAGTCAGTAGATTGAAGATTAGGAGTGAAAAACACTGTATTTTAACCTGCTTAGCAAATACAGCTGAACCTCCTCAGATATTCCCCATAAACACAGATAGCATACACCACCCAGCATAATCCAAATGAAACATCAAATGCTTGTCTTGTTCCCATGAAAGTTTCCTCATTCCTGACTAGCAGTGGATTTACGACCAAAACTCCTTGTTGTCACTGAATTTAATAAAGCACTCGTACCACTGCCTTTTCCGCATCTTACCTGCACTTGATTTCCAAAGTTACTGAAGTGGTTCTGTATGTTGTTCTCCTCACCACCCCACAGGGTGAGGGGGAGTGAGTGAGCAGCTCTGTGGTGCCTAGTTGCCAGTTGGGGTGAAACCATGACAATGATAAACTACAATTAGCACAGAGCATGCAGGACCTAAGCAGAGCTGGAGAAGTTACGTGAATCAGCTATTATCTTTCAGTTCAAGGACTCATTCTAATTATTTACCACAACAACTAAATTCATTTTTCTTCAGGGAATATGAATATTGCCTTCAGAAATCATCCTTACTGTGATGCTTCTAAGTGTCTCAGACAATAACCACAAGACCTTCAGCATCTCAAAGGGTGCAAAACTGATCAATAAATTGAAAGACATTCAAAAGGTGGACCTTTTCCTTAAATCTAATCTGGTGTTTTATTGAACCTCCAAAAGACACACAACAGCGTGATAGAGTATTCAAAGTGTTTAGCATTAACTACAAAACAAGTGCTGGACACTAAAACCTTGAAGAATAGGTGAGAAAATACACAGCTCAAGTATTTGCATAACCAAACTGAAGCTTGCTTACAGCTGGCTAGCAAGATGCACAGGTTCAGTCATGACCTTAAATTGCCAAATATGCTTACAGACTACACTTTTGTCCTTTAGAAGGAAAAAATATAGAGATGTTTTTGAAAAAAGTCTTTAAAACTCTTCCAGCCATCTTTTAACTTTAAAAAGAACTGCTGGTGTAACAGATGGTAAGAAAAAGCAGAGAAAAAAAGATCTTAGTAATTTTAAGCAAAACAGAGGAGCACAAGCCTCTCAGGGTAAGGAGTTACCAGTGTCTGCAGGTGCAAATGACAAAGTGAGTGTAAGGAGAGAAGGAAATGCCCAAATAACTGCCTTCATTCTCATCAACAGGAATCTCAAACAGATCTCCAAGCATCAACATCATGTGACCTCACTGTAAGCAAAGTGCTTTACAGTGGAGCAGTAAGTCTTTCAAGTAGAACACCCAGTATTACTATCAAACCCTACTGGCATTATTTTCTTCTCCAAAAGCTTCTGCACAGCTGTAACTCTGTCTTTATTACAGAATCTTCCAAAACATTCCACAAAGGCACAGCTGCCCTTGAAGCTCATCCACTTCAAAAAACACATAGGGCTGCCTCACCCACCTAATCCTTCCAGCAGAGTTCACTGTGCCAGTGTGTTAATGTTCAACATGCTGAACACCCCAAGATTTACTTATCAATAATCAATGCAGCTTTAATGCACAGTCCTCAACCACATCTTGAGAGCTAAAGCTACAATTAACAGGTAATGAATTTGACTTTGTATTTTACAAAGACAAATTAGTTGGTGTAAAAATATTAACAGTAGAAAGACCTGATGCACCTCAGAGGGAAAACAGCCTACTTAGTATGCATCTTCTTCAAATGAGCAAGAGTATCTGGGTATTCTCAAAAACCAAAAGTTTGCATTTACTGACATCTGTGACAGCTCTGGCATCAAGCTACCTGAGCTGGCACAAGCTATAAGAGAGTCAGTATTATTTAAGTAAGTTTCAGACAGAATGCACTGTCACAATCCAAAGGGATACTTTTAACATTTTTTTATCCATAACATTAGAAAAGAGGCATATACATGCCTACATAAACTTAAGTTTTGAAAACAAAAGAGAAGTGGTTCTCAAAAGCTTAAGGGAAAAAAAGGAAAAATCCACTACCAAAAAAAAAACCCCACCCACAGCATTGTGGGGGGAAAAGTGCCCCCAGTGATCTTGTGACTTTTGCGCAAACACACTCTGCCTATCACCAAATCCTGGCATCCTGCTTTAGTTGATTACTGAGCCTCAGAGCTCAACCACAAGAGTTAAGGCCTAAATTTCATAGACCATACACCAGTTTCAGGAAGGCATTCAGCATCTAAGCCTGTCAAACCAAACAGCATGTCCAAGTCAGTAATCAGTCTTTAAATCCCACAAAATGCCAGCAATATATTCCTTTGGTAGCTGTATCATTTCTATAACAAGTTGGTTGGGGTTTGTTGATTCATGGCAGAAGCATTTCTGTTCTTCAGGGTTAGGGTTATTTTCCACAGCTCCCACAAGTCACCTGTTCTCACTTCAGGAGATTTGAAAGTATAAAAACATATTCTTCATAGTATAAGAGTACAGCCAACTTCATGGCTTTCCTGCAGCTTCCTAAAGAGCCAAACCTCACAGGACAAGACACTCAGAGCAGCAGTCAAGGACTTTCAGTCACAAATAGAAGAAAGTAGCTCAGTTGGAAGGGACCTACAACAGCCAGTCCAATGGCCCAACCATGTTCTTCAGGGCATTGCCCAAGTGGCTCCTAAACCCTGACAGGCCTGGGGCACCGACCAGCTCTCTGGGAAGCCTGTTCAATGAGATGCTTCCTTATGTCACGAAGTTACAGTGCAATTAAATGGCCCTTTATACATCATATAATCACCATGGCAACACCACTAAGTTGATAAACCACCTCTAAGTCACCTTTCCAAATGTGGAAGTGGAAAAAAAAAAACCCAAACCAAAACACCCAAGCTACATGGCCTCTTTTTAGTGTGGTAGTTTCACTATCTGCTCATGCAATCCACAAAGATCTTTTCCTGTAGACTGAAATAAAAGCAAATAAACAAATCTTTAATTATTACTAGTCTCAGTCATCCTCTTCAAAACTTTACGGTAAGTATCTTTATATAGAGTACCTGAGTTTTTCACTTTTAGCATGAAAAACAAGATGGTGTTGCCTAAATTCCATTTCTTGCAGAAGCAAAGACCTCCAAGTCATGCACCTGACACTCACACTGGTCACTTTTCAAGTGATGGACCATAAGTTTTAGCATGAACCATGAAGTCTGACAATTTAATAAGCTATTTTACATTTTAAGAAATTTTGCATATCCTTTCCTTGCTTTCCCCCACTTTAACTTTTGCAGAATACTGAGGCATAAGAAAGACTAAGACACATACAGAAGAATGTTTTCCTCTATAATACATTGAACTTGTAATATAGTTTATTTGCAACTATTCCACTAGTCTGTATATACCAACCTCTGTTCCAATGCCAGGTTGAACACCAGAATATACAGTATCTGGAGGAGGGCCTCCATATTTCCTCTGTCCTGTAGTTACATCCAAAGTGTAACCAGTCCTCTCCAACAGAGCCTGAAAAAAAAAGTCAGATTAGTTACAAGGGAGAGGGCAGTAGGTTAAAATATACAGAACAAAAAATGCATTCCAAGATAAGCATTTATCAGCTCCTTGCCACACTTGATAACAAGGTAAACATGAAGAGACAGAACCTACAAAAACCTTTGGTTTTTTAAGCCCACAAAATAACATCATAAACAGCAACATTTGTTTTATACTACAAGGTCACTGGAAAGAATTTGTTTCTCTTTTCCCTTTTTTTCCATTTTATATGTAAACAACCCAAGAACTCCAGAACACCAGACAATTCTTGTCACCCACTCAGTACTCAGGTCTCAGTACAAACAAAAGACTTTCCTAATATACTAATACCTTGTTCTTGTTGAAATGGTCAATCAGTCTTAAAGTCATTTATGTGTGTAAAAGCTTTAATATAAAAGGACAACTAAGCCAATTCTTAAATAGGTACCAATATTTTTATAAAGCTTATTATTTTAGCAATTGTGTGATCAGAAGGATCTGCACTCTCCCTAGAACCAGTATCAAACATACACTTCTTTAAAGCAAAGGGTGAATATACTTATCCAGGTGGTACTGATGCTTTTTAAGTACATCCAAAAATTCTTCAGTCTGTGTACAGGTAATAGATATTAGAGAATAATCAGTCTCTTCTAACTGTTACCTTAATCTTTGCTTCATCTGGTCCCTTCGTTGATTCCTGTACTTTGCTGCCTTGTTTCTCTCTTTGCCTGTAGGTCTTCATAACTCCACATAAAAATGCACTTTTGTTCTGTAGATACAATTTATAAAATAATTCAATTGTGTGTATGACAAGCCCTGGGAATCCACTGAATCATAACACTCCATATCGTGAGGTCACTACTTCAAGCCAATGCAATAAATCAAATGTCAAAAGAATCCTTTAGGAAAATACCATAATTAATTGAACAAACTTGTTAAGATGGAAAAAGTCATCAGATTTCAAACAGCATTTTGACCTATTTTCTCAATTGCGCACTCATTATTATCTGGGAGCTCTTGCTTTCCAGTCAAATACCTCCACATTTAAGGCAATTTTGAATAGACTTGTGCTTTGGGTTTGAAATATGAGAATCCAGCAGCATTCATGGATTTCTAAAACTACACCTCTCCTGCAGTGGTCCCAGAACACCATTTACACTCATGTGCTCACACTCCTGAGCTCCCACCTTACCTGCACATGCGACAGGTCACTTTCTTTAAACTGCTGTAACACAGAGAGGGCTCCTTCTTCATTAAATTCCCTAAGAGCATCAATTGCTCTTTCATCAAGATCGACATAAGCTACCAACCCTAAAAGTTAAAGACAAACAAGTTACAGATTTCTATTGAATTTCATACAAACTAAGAACTATGCAGTTTGCTTTTAAAGTCAAAAAGTTACATTCCATAGCAACAGTTACACATTTATTACATACTCCTACTAAAGTATATGAAAGAACATGAGTACAACAATGAAAAAAGTTAAATTAAAATGCATATACCTAAGCACTAGCTGATGTACAAGATTATACTCTGTGTTTAACATTTTTCTAATATTCAGGAATGCAATCTGCTGCATAAAAGCAGTATTACACACCAGGGTCAGAACAATGAACTCTGGCCCATTTCTAATAATTTGACTTGTCTTATGTATCTTTCATTTTAAGTTCCACACTTCCTTCTCTTGAATTGAGCTGTTCTAGAATAAGCTGAGATGAACATTCCAGGTACCCTACTGTATGGGAAAAAGGAGCTACCTGACTGTTGATCAAACACTTAGGAAGCTCTACTCCACAAAATCTTGGGAAGCAAAATGGTGTGTCCACTCTTTCCTCCAACTTCAAAAAAGCAGGAATCAGTGGATGTCATGTGTATCTTAAACAATGTTTGGTTGGTTTGGGGGTTTTTAACTCATTTTGTTGCTCTGTGCAGTTCAAAGACCCAGAATTCAAAAAAGCCTTATGTCGAGCCCTGCTGTGTACCCAAAGAGGTTCATGTTAACTTTACAGGTACAGACTCCCCCAAGAAACACTGGACCAGTTCTGAAGCACATTTTTCTTTTTAAAGATCTTTGCAGGTTATTTTTTTCCATTTGTAATGCACTTGCATAAGCTGTGGAGTGTGAGAAATACAGACTTTAAGATTTGTACTTTTTAAATGATACATCCAAATTCAGGACAGACACCAAGAACTCCACAGACTTTGCAACAGCCTGATCTCCAGAATGCAGATTGTTTCACCGTTACAGGATTTCAAAACCAGACAGTAGTGCCAAGCCCAAGGACTACATTTCAGAAGTGATCCTGCATATTGGAAGGCACCTGTATCTTTCATAGAAGTCCTCAGCAGATGAAAAAAAATAATCACTAAATTCAACCCCAAATTTGGCTCTGGTGTCAAAAGTAGCTTTACTGACAAACCCCTGCACAATGCAAACATCTTCAGTGGCATTAATGAAGTGTGAATACATGTTTTCAGGTCACTCATGCAGTGCAATTATACTTGGTAGTCAGGTTCTTAAGGAATTTAAAAGCTTTTCAGCCCAGAACTCCTCCCAACACAACCTAACTGCCACACATGTCAGAGCCCCATGAGTTCCTCTGTCTTACACCTTTCTCTCAAGACCATCCAGTGCCCCTCCTTGTGACCCACAGTGGGGAGCTGCCTCTCTAAAGCCAGTCAAAGCTGGTAAAGGCTCGATGAAAGCTCACTGTGAGCACAAGCCATCACTCCTGTGAGCCAGAGCATCACACTGAGGGCTCATCAGGCATCGCCTCTGAACTGGTTTCACTTGATCTGTGCAATTTTAACTCTTTGCAACAAAAACTGACATCTTGCCACCAAGGCATTCAAGATGAGCACATGGAGCAGATCTACTGCTTCTTGTAAATCTGTTCACAGAACACACTCTAAAAAGGAAAAGAAAGCCTGTCTATAGGACAAAATAACAATGTGGTTATAAAGAAACCTCTCTAGATGTTGCAGAGATCACTTGCTACCAGCAGGGTATTACTGACTCACTAGATAGCTTAGTCCTCAACTTTGTTAGAAAGCAGTGGGTGTCAAGCTGAACGTTTCAATGTAATAACCAACATGGATTGAACTGTCCACTCAGAACCAGAGAGAACAAAACATCCACAGGCAGACTCAATTCAAATGTAGTCCCAGGCAAGACAAGCTAAGTGCTTCCTTCACTAAGCCACCTACCCAGCCTTTCAGTGTTTTAGAACCACTGTGAGCAGTTGACAGTACATAAGTAAAAGCAAAATGATGATTTGGATTGAAGAAAAAAATGTACAGTTTAGTATGTGCAAACATCCATCTTCATTTGACAACATCTAAGAAACTAGTGCTCTGTGCCCTAAAGCAGCTAAGATATCACATATAACTCTGAGGATGTGTCAAGTAAATTAGTCAACGTCAAACCCAATTTGCCTTTAGGGAAGTCAAAGTAGCAAAACATTCAGAGCTACACAGATCAAAAACAATGAATTTTTAAACCTTAATCTATAAAAATTTGAAAATGGTATGCCCTCACTTTCATAACCAATCAGAAACAAGAAATGCATATTATACCTGTCTGAAATATTTCATCAAGTCTCTCTGCCACCTTCTGTGGGAGGCCTGCCTCTATCAGTGTCTTGTAGTGTTCTGTGTGAGTTACACTGGAAGTATCCATTGGTTCTTCCTCTTCTTTTAACTGTACCGCATTACCATTCACCTGATTAGCCATTTTATTATGCTGCTGGAAAAAATTCAGGAGCTACATTACAATAAGCCAGAAATAACTAGTTTGTAGGACAATGCATGAGTTATCTAAACTAATTTGTATACATGCTGCAAATCACCTGTATCAGAAGTTTTATTTAATACTTTTTGGATGCAGCTGATCTAAGTTGCAAAAGAAAGTACAACCTTTAGTATTGTGGAAAATGTACATGGAAGAATTTACATAGCTTTTTAAAAAGGTACTTCATGTACATAACAATGTCTAAACTTCATCTGCTGGTTGTCGTTGGCCGGTTGCCATGGCAGCCAGAATGCAGCAACACCCCTCAACACAGACCCCCCAGGGCTGGGGCGATCCACTGCCCATCCCTCTGCCTGGACAACAACGGGATCAGATGGAGGGGACACCCGACCCTGCAGGGTAGCTCGAGGTAGGACAATGTCCATATTTGTTTGCTTATTTCCACTTTCTTGGCTCGTTGCCATGTCTTCCTTCAAACCCACCATGCTGCAAAGGACTATGCACAGGCTTTCTCACAATGCTGGCACATCTTGGGGACAGAAAACTGTGCTCTCTATAGAGCACATTGCCATTTGAAGCTGCAATACAACAGTTTCCACGCTTCCTGTTTCCCCTCAAACAGGAGTTCTACACATCACAGCTACTTGCTCAATTATATACACCTTACTGGTTTAAAAGGAAGTCATGACTGCAGCATTTTCAGTTCTTATATTAACAAAATGACTTGCTTTCAGAATTAACAAACTGATTCCAAATATTTGCACCAAAAAAATCTTCTCAGACAATTCCAGCGGGCTTTGCCCAATTCATTAAAAAAAAATTCCAATTTCTCAATTAGCCAGCCAGCTGATATTTAGTGCTCCCAAATAAAAAGGCTGGCAGGAGACAAATCAACTACCCAGCAGAGAACATTGGGATGGTCACCTGTGAGGCTCAGAAAGGGAACAAGCCTCGGGCTTGAATGACAGGGCAGGAGTCGATGAGCAGAAGCAAATGATAACCAGGCAGACAATGCAGCGTGTTTGGAGGGACGCAATTAACTACTACATACAGCTATGAGGAGGATTCAAGAACAGGTTTTTACAAAAAGGCTGAAGCCTCAAGCTATTTACTGTGCTGCAAAACAAGTCCCAAGGCACACCCAGAGCTCTGACAGTTCCTTGGACACCCAACCCCTCCAGCTACAGCTCAGGTACTGGCTGGAAGATTATCCTATGAAGACGTGCAAACTGGAGCAAGGAAAAAAAAACAACCCATAATTTTTCTTTAGACAGTAATGATTTGACTAAAGCTGTCTTAGCCTGAAAGGGAATTTTAGAGAGATGTAACACAGCCCTGCATTGTTTCTGTCAAATGCCACTTTTGAAGCCATTAGTGAGGAAAAGGAAGTTCTGTGACCATACAGTGCACACATGTATATGTATACATACATATATGTACACACACATTCTGGTACCTGACAAAGAGAAATTGCTTTCTAACCAATTCACTTAAAAGCAGCTGTGACCACAGCCTAATTACAGAAGGAAAAAGTACTCCCTGAAGCCCACAATAATGCTTATCTCCCCACTTTAACTATCAAAGCACTAATGAAAACTAAGTTTCTATAGGTTATGACCATCATGGGAAGCAAAGCTGGGCTGGGTGTCTGCTGGGCAGGCAGGACCTGCAGGACTGCGGGGCAGAGGGTGAGTGACCCCAAAATTGCTGGGGGTACAGCAGCATTCTGACCCCTCTTCTCACAAATCCACAGGCTGAGACACACAAAGAAAAGGGGGATTTTTGTGTTCACCTTTTGACTGCCTCAAAATCAGATACTTACATTGTCTTCTCTGCATGCACACAAAAAAACCCTCAAAAATAAATCAAAAACCCAAACAAAAAACCAAACAAAAGGAACTGAGAGGCTGCAGCAAAACATAAACACAGCGAAGTTGTTTTAAACAATTACAAGGACCTTCTAAGCTACACGGGCTTATGGCAACGCTCACAGATGTTTTCTGTGAGCCCAGAGCAGCTCTCCAGTGCCACACATCCAAGAAGTGTTGCCTGTCAGTGACCAAAAGGTTCACGAGCTGTTCTGTGTCCAGGCAGAAACATTTCCCCTGGAGTTCAGCGACTTGAACTTGGGACAGATAAGATTTCAGCCCAACAGCACAAGAGGGTTTGTGCATCACCTCCAACACACACTGTGTGGGGAACAGTCTCCAACCCTAAGGACCAAAGCCCACACAGCACTACAGCTCAGAGGCCCTTTTTAGCACCTTTAGACAAGAGAAATTCATACTCAGCCTCTTTGTTCATTGGCTGTACAGTTCATTTTGGCTTAAGAATTAGTACCCTCATAGAGAACTAAAATCAAATGCAATGCATGTTCAGTTTGGGTCTTTCAATTTTAGCTACTTCCTGTCAAGCAAACTTAATTTAAAAGGTTTTCTTTAAGAAATTTACTATTGGCAATTTTAAAGTGACATAGCTGTTAAAGTATTCAGGGTGCAAGAGTATCCAGAAGAAATATAGTTATTTTCACAGTTACAGCAATAGATTCCCTAATGGCACTACAACCTTGGCCTGAAATCTCACATTAAACTGGCTTTTCTTCCTTGAAGATCACCAACAAGCAAAATCATCTCTCTTACAACACTGAATCTGCTCTCTGACTTCAGGAGAGGTCATACCTGGGTCAAAGCCACAGCTGAAAAAGGCTGCTGAGCTCTCCCTTTAGGTACCACCTGCTAGATTTAGCTGACAAGGGAAATATTTTAAGTCTAATTTTATCAGTTAATAAAACTCATAGTGATTTCATTAACATTTTTGTTTGCCTCTAAAACAAATCCTAGAAGCACATTAGTGAGGAGTGGTATCTGTTTGCATGGGCAGTGACAGATCAGGCCACACAGCCCCACAGCTCCTCTGCACTCAGTCAAACATCCAGAACAGAGAGAGGCTCATGGCCATGGGGAGACCCCAAGGGTGTTGTACTAAAGAATGATGGATGTTACTCTGTGTGCAATGGTTGTTATTAAAGCCTGCAGACAGGGATGAGATCAAAGAGTGTGCCCAGGGCCATGCTGACCAACTGGGCAGCAGCTCTGCCCAGGCAAGGAGAGCTCCCTCAGTGCCCAGGGCTTACCCGGCCCCACACCTCCCTGCTGGGCTTGTCTCAAGCTACACACTGTGCCAACAATGCTTTTCAGGATATAAACCATGGTTTGAGCCAGTTGCTCTTTCACATAGAACTGCTGTGCCTTGAGAGAATCATTTACAAAGTGATTGGTCTCCTTTTTCAGCTCTCATATGACAAACAGGAGCTTACAACTACAGGCACTTCAGGTTTCATAACTCCAATGGCTCAATCAGTTATTTTCCTGGAAAACAAACCTAATTCAGCAGCCCTGGGCGTGAGAGTCTCTGGCATTTGGAGCAGAGCCCTGAGCTCAGCCCCAATCTGACACTCCTTGGTTGAACAGCCTGATGTTACAATTCCCTTATCTTGCACCATCCCTCTAACAGAGGTTGCCACCTACAGACTATCTAAGTATAACTCCCTCCAATTAATTATAAATTCAGTC
This sequence comes from Serilophus lunatus, assembly GCA_013399895.1. Classification (NCBI taxonomy): domain Eukaryota; kingdom Metazoa; phylum Chordata; class Aves; order Passeriformes; family Eurylaimidae; genus Serilophus; species Serilophus lunatus. The sequence continues at coordinate 103,442 of VXBA01005583.1, read as the reverse complement.
TAGTTAACTCAAAATATGCTCAGTACAGTTGAAATGAGCAGGAATGGCAATTTCTGGTCAAATGACAAGATCTCAAACTACCACGAGCCACTTCCCAGTAATTATCTACCCAAACTCCTGCAGAAAACTTGATTTAATGCAGGAACTGAACTTGTTTGGCTCAGGTTCACAGGAAGCCAAGTAATTCATACATAAAAACTCTGCACCAAAGTCATTCTGCTTGCTTATGTTACTCCTCCTTCCAGCCAATATATTATTGGTATCAGTACTTAAGTGTAGGGTATTAAAAATAACATTGAGGGAAGTTTTGGGGGCATCTGCTTGTTATTGCTGTTTTAATTTAACAAGAAAAAAAAGCCTCATCCCTCCAGTTCTGCCTCACACGCCAAGGCCCATCTTGTCAAAACAGGACAGTAAACACCCGAGGGGGGAGACAAGAGCTCACCTTTAAAGACTGAACTGGGGATTTGTTAAAGCCTCACTCACTCACAAGCATCTCTGCACATGTACAAAAAGCAGAGGCCCTTCACTTTCTACATGAAGGCTTATTCAGTCGCAAAGCACACTTGAACACCTGAATTATGCTATACTGTTTCTCAGCATGAATTGTAAGAGAACTTACTGAAAAGTCTTTGTAGCCTCAAGATCATCACATATGAGGCAGGTTTTCCCCCTCTCCGTGCACCAAAACACAGCTGCCCCCTCAGCCCCACACAAGAGGACACCTCAGAGCTGGGTGAGCCAGGGGCCACCACAGCCCCCCGAGAAGCTGAGCCTCTGCCTCAGCACCCACCCAAGTGTCACTGGAGAGGATCTGAGCACACCAAGGGGGCCCATCAGTGCCACTGGACACAGCCCAGCACATTCCCTGCACACCTAACCTGACCCCAAGGCTGCCCCTGCTCCCCTCAGCTCAGCTGCTTGTTTGGGCTGTACTGAACAACACTCAGGGCACTCCAGTTCAAAGCTTCACTTCAGCAAAAAGGACCTTTGCTCTGAAGAATTTATCCTCAAAGAATTTTGCAGATCTCTGCCTAAGAAAGCTGGGAGTATTGGGGTTTCTGACCAAATTAGGAACTTCAGTGCTAGCAGGGGGCTCAAGTGTTATTTCAACAGAGTTCACACCTAGACAAAAAAACTGAGAGATTAGGATATGAAGTAGTTGAGGAAAACACAATTTCTAGAAGGCAAAATGATCAAGCACACTGCTCATCTGCAAACACCACAGTTTGCTCAGGTTAAAATAGCCCTAACTGCAGAGACACAATTCCAGTTGGATTAGCCTTACTTCTAGAAGTAAAAAAAAAAAAAAAAAAGAAAAAGAAAAAAAAAAAGAAAATCAGTGTTAAGAGTGCAATCTCTAAAGAAAAATCCAAGCCAGCACCTGCACGAGCAGTACCGCCCTTTGCAGCACAAAATTCAGTGTATCTGCAAGGGACAGGGACCCCTGGGAAGGAGGAGCCCAACCCAGCCGAAGTGCCCGACCCACGTTCCAGCACTGACAGGCGAGAGCCACAACTGCAGCCTGCTCGTAAAAATACTGGCAACTACGGCGCGTTCGAGCACAACTTCTTCAGACCTAGGAACGGCCTTCGGTAAAAGTTAATCTGAGAGAAGCGCTGTCTTAGCAACAAAACCCCGGCGAGTCACCCCTG
>VXBA01005583.1:63942-94461 GCA_013399895.1 Serilophus lunatus | reverse complement strand
GCCCCCGCACCGCCCCCCGCACCCCCGGGGCTCCGCGGGGCCGCCCGAGTCGGGCCGGGCCGGGCCGGGCCGGGGACAGGGTGTGCCCGGGGCCTTTTCGTGGGCCAGGCCCGGTCCTTCGGGATGTGCCCACGGGGGCCGGGGCACTGCGGAGGGGCCGCGACTCTTTAAATAAAGCTGGACGTTCAGTGTAAACACACGGGCTGCGGGGAGCAGGAAGGGAACGGGCCGCGGTCGGAGCGAGGCGGATCGGTGTGTGCGGCTCCGCCCGCAGCGCGTTAAAGGCGAAGGTCCGGTGCCTTCCCAGGGATGAGGGGACGGGGCTGCGGGGACAGCGAGGGGGGGGAAGGCACAGCCGGAGAGCGAGCCCTGGGCAGATAGACAGACAGACAGACAGACAGACAGACAGACAGGCAGGAGTGATCTGCAGGGCTTTGTGTGGTTGAAATACTGTTGTGCAGTAGGAGCGGCTAAACAATATGCTTTGGTAATGCTTGAGTGAAGTAACTCCAGGCTTGGGGTAAGCAAGAGGTGTTGTGAATTGCAGCAGGGGATGAGGGTGAGTGGCGCAGTAATCATGTGGAAAAATAGGTGAGGATTGTGATGGTCAGTTAATTCGGGTCTCTCTTTTTCTTCAGGTAAAGCAAATTGAAAAACGAGACTCTGTTTTAACATCAAAAAACCAAATTGACAGGCTGACCCGACCTGGATCTTCCTATTTCAACTTAAACCCCTTTGAGGTTAGTTTGAACATTTTGTTCTCCCCTCTGACACCCCTGAGGTTCGTGTACCAACTTTCTGATTTCCTGAATATTTTATTCTAGTAAAAGACTGAATATAAAGAAAGAAACAATTCTCTAGGTACAGATTACTCTGCAGAAGTTTTGCAGAAGACAGAAGGATGGTGTATGTGTGCTCCCTCTCTTTCTCACCGTTTGATGGTGGTGCAAACTGTGTTCTTTTGTCACATTTCCTTCATGCAACAGCACTGGAAGATTTGGCAGATCAGTGCTGGGTACTTACTGAACAAGAAGGTAAGAGCTGGAGGTGGCAGCTTGGCAGGTCCTGGTCAGGTCTCCTAATTCAGCATTTCTAATTGTGTGTTGTATTTTGGGTGTTCATCCCACTGAACTTTCACAGTGCAGAGAGCGAGAAAATGTGTCTCAGTGCTCTCACCAGCGAGCAGTCTCTGAGGAGCCACAGGGAAGTGGGTAATCCCCTTCCACATTACACTGATTCCAGCTGCAGTCAGTTGAAAAGTCTTAATGAGTAAATAATCAGTCTGGTGTTCCTCTGGACCTGGCTTTCCCGGTGTGTGTTCCCTCCTGATATCGTCTTCTCTGCTTTTTAAAAGACTCAGGGGCTTTTTGTAGACCTAGTTCAGGACTGGTCAAGCAGATCAGTTGGCAGATTCACTTTGACAATATTCAGTTTTGTGCAGATCTTAGTAGTTGACTTGGAGAGGAAATTAAAAGAGCCATTTGGGAGCAGACTGTAGCTTTGCTGGGTTTGTTTGCAGATTCCTGGAGTCAGACCACCATGAATCAATTCACTTATTGCTTAGATTTTCTGTTCATTAATTTCACAGAAGAGTCCCTAAACTTTGCCACATCCATAAAAACCAGTAGGCAAGTTGTCTCATTCCTGGAAACCAGTAAAACTCTACTGTTTTCTTTCAAAACAATATAATAAGTAGATTCTTACAAAGTACTGTGTTTCCTGCCCAGAGCTCAGTTATGAATCACTTGACAATGTCCCAGAGCCCCCATATGCTTCTGTTTGTGCCAGACTGAGCATTGCTACAGAACTGGTGGAAGGGTCAGACCAATTTGTGGATGGTGGGTGTCTACACAACACTTGAATGTAGAAAGGACAGTTTAGGATTGGTAGAAGTAGAGTGTCACAAACATGGTGACTCTTAAAATGTTATGTTCTACTGCATGGAAATCATTCTGTGAGGGGGAAGGATTCTGGCCTGTGTCTGTGTGCCAGTGAAACAAGTGTTACAGAATGTGCTGAGTTGGAAAGGACCCAGCAGGATCACTGAATGCAACTTCTGGCCCTGCAAAGGACACCCTGACAATCACCCTGGGCCTGGCAGTGTTGTCCAAACCCTTCTCAAACTTGCACAGGCTTGGTTCTGTGACCACTGCCCTGGGGAGGCTGTTGCAGTGCTCAGCCACCCTCTGGGTGAAAAACCTTCTCCTGACACCCAACCTAAACTTCCCCTGACTCAGTTTCATGCCATCCCATCAGGTCCTGTCACTGGCCACGAGAGTGAAGGGATCAGTACCTGCCCCTCCTGTGGATGTTGAAGCTTCAGTGAGGTCTCCCCTCAGTCTGCTCTAGGCTCAACAAACCAAGTGCTCTCAGCTGCTCCTCGTGAAAGTGTCAGAGCTCACTGCCAGGAACCTGATGTATGGAGGGTAGCATCAAACTTGCTCTGGTATCATGGTGTCTTTTAGGTGCTGCAGATGGATCCTGAGGCCACAGATGAAGAGATAAAGAAAAGATTCCGACAGGTATTTGGTTTTTTGCACTTGAAGTCCTTGGAAGGAAACTAGAAGTTCTGTTGAGATTGTACAGCTGGGGCTTGGCACAAGAAAAATGGTGGTAAAGCTGTACCTGGGTAGAGGAGAGCTGCTGTGTCCCTGCCCCACATATGGTTGGCTGCTTTGCCTGTGCAGTGTGTGATGGGGCTATTGCAAACTGAAATGCCTGCGTATAATCAGCTTACTGACCTTGAGTTAAAGATCAAAATTCATCAGAAATCAGAACTTAAAGGTATTTTTCTCAATGATACGGACTTGGGTCCAGAAGTGTGTTTTCTCTGGGGTTTCTTTTAAGAATTTCAGTGGTCATTTTCTGTGTCTTGGTTGCCTAGAACAGCAGCAGCTCTTCTCACTGACCTGTCTGCAACACAGGAAACATTACTCCAGCTTCCCTCTGCTGACATACCTGCAGGAAAAGATGAGTTTAATCAGAGCATGCAGCAAAGAAACAGTTTTTGGAGGGATGTGGCCTCCACCTGAAGTAGTGGTGGGTGTGCTGGCTGGCAGAGGAATGTGCCTGCCAAGGTGGTGATGGAATATGGGCTACTCCTGTATGTGGGAAGTGGGAGGATAACCTCTTGGTCTGTTGCTGACGTCTCAGTTCTGTGAAACAATACACTGGGGCTGTCTCAGCTTTGGGCTGGTAGAACACTACAGGGAGATGTTTTGAAGTTAAGGTGATGAAATGAAAAAGGTGCATGGAATTGTGTATTGTAGAAATCAAACACCTAAATACAGAATGTGGAACAGCCAACAGAGGGGAAAAAAAGACATTGGCTGAAGTAAATCTGTTCAGGACTGAAGGCAAACCTTTTCCCTGGGAACTAGAAAGTGGGAGGTGTAGAGGAGTTATTTTGCGTTCTTCAGCACTAATGCAGTTTCACTTGGTGTTCTGTACAGCAATAGCAAAAAAGAGGAGGGGAGGAATGTGGAGGAGGACATGTGCTTTCCAGCCCAGTTAAAGTTGCCCTGAGGATAATAGTGACCCATGCCCTGTCTCTGCCAGATAGGGAATACAGAAAATAAGTTTTCTTAATTTTCAGTAAGGTAGCCTAAGGAAAATCTTAATTGCTCTTAAATAGTTTGGTGTTTGGACAACCTTAGGGATACTGGAGAACTTCTTGGGAGAATTTAGTTAAGACTGATCTTTGTAGGTTTGTTTTTTGTCAAGACCAAGGATACAAAACTTGGGTGACCAAGGGGTTCACACCAGCCCGGGCACTGCAGCTGAGGGATGTTTAAATCATTACACACATGCCAAGCTGCAGCTTTTCTTGGGCAACCAGTTTGTTGTGGGAATTATTCGATTTATCAGTTTGTACTGGCACATACTTCTGCATGATTTGCCCATGTACAAAGGAATGTGACCACTTTGAATTCTTTCTGTCTGAGACTATTGCCCTCCTCTCATCTTTTGCAATGATCTTGATAGCAAGACCCTTTTCTTGCAGCTGTCAATATTGGTGCATCCAGACAAAAACCAGGATGATGCAGATAGAGCCCAGAAGGCATTTGAAGGTAACACTCTCACCCTTTCTTTGGATTGCTCTGGGTTGGTACTTTTGTGGTGCTGGTTTGTTCATTGAGGTGGAGGGGACAAGGATTGCTGCAGAGTGGGAGCAGCAGCTGTGTGGAGTGGTGGCCTTTCAGCAGGTGGCACTAGGTGGCAACAATGGCATTGTTATGTCACAGCAGGGACACGCCTCTGAGGGGTTTTGGAATTGTTCAAGAAAAGCTGTTTAATCTGTTCATTAGATTTTATTCAAAGACCGTAGGTTTAGGTGGTTTTAGGTGTACACTTTGCATCATGATGGGGTGTTCTGTACCTTAAACTCACCTTGTGCCCTGTAACTACAGCTGGTAGCACTGTTACTTTCACTTGCTGCCTCCAGAAGTTATTGGACAGTTTCTGCTGCTACTGTACCCTAAAATTCATTTAACTTATGTTAAGCATGTTTTCACTTACCTGGATGTATTTATTAAAAAATCCTGCCAGACAAATGACCTTGAATGCTAAATCTGTAATGCCAAGAAGCAGCAGTCTTGTGATGCCTTGTGAATGTGACTCCTGGTGCTATTAATGGTGATGCTTTCTGTTAGCTGTAGATAAAGCATACAAGCTGCTGCTAGATCAGGAGCAAAAGAAGAGGGCCCTGGATGTGATACAGGCAGGAAAAGAATATGTGGAACACACTGTGAGTATGGGAATGTCCAGGAGTGGGGGTGAGTGGTGCTCAATCATTTGTATTTTGCTTTTTGGTACACCTGCTCCAAGTTTAGGTCACTTAGAGGTGAGCTGAGCAAATCTCATACCAGAGCTGTGCAGATGGGCTCTGAGCTCTTCAGAGCAAGAGCAAGCATGCTGTGTGCAGGACTGCTGTTGAGCTCAGTGCAAGATAATTCAGTGAAATTCAGCACTTGAAATAATTGGGTCAGACCACATGATCTGACCTAAATATTTTTTTCCCAAGTCTGTGAATGAATGATGCAGTTCAGATGTGTTTAGGTGGAAGAGAATGGGTGGTGACAGCAGGAAACTGGGGAGTTTGAGGGATATTGACCTGTAAGAAAAGGAGCTTGGGTTGAGTTGGTCAAGAAGTTAGTTAGTTAGTTAGTTAGTTAGTTAGTTAGTTAGTTAGTTAGTTAGTTAGTTAGTTAGTTAGTTAGTTAGTTAGTTAGTTAGTTAGTTGAGTGATGTGGGTGGACTAAAACACTACAAGCTTGAGGAAGCAGGTGGAATGAGAGAACTTGGGTACTATTTACACAAGGAGCACTTGATGTTCTGCTTGTTGTTGTTAGTCAGTGAATGTCAAAAAGCTAAATAAACTTCCTGCTGGTTTGGATGGTGTATATTTGATAAGAATATAGCTCTAAAAAACACAGAAGGGTTTGTTTTGAAGGAACAGTATCCAACATAGTATTTTTAATTACTAGAGTTCATATAGTGATCTTGTATGTGTTTACCTGGGCCTGGGAGGGTTTGGTCTAAAATAAAAAAAAAATCAATCAGGAACAGAGTTCTTTCTACACATTGGAGTAGAAATGCAGAACTACTTGGATACAATTATGTAAACCCTATAAAACTTCTAAGGCTCTTATTTTTGTTCTTAATCTTTAGGTTAAAGAAAAAAAGAAGCAGCTGAAGAAGGATGGAAAACCTCCTACCGTAGAGGAGGATGATCCTGAAGTTGTAAGTTGTACACTGTTCAGAGAAACTGGGGAGTACAAAATGTGTTTTGAGGAATTAAGATTCAAAACCAGTACAGAAGCATTTATTAGACTTGTTAATGGTGTAAATCCTTACACTTACAGAAGACAAATTCTGATTAGGCACTGAAGAGTACCATCTGTTGGGTGATACCCCTATACTTGAGAAAATAGTTTAACTGTAGTGTAAAGAGTAAATATACAGTGAGATTATATAGACCAAGATACCTTATTCTTCTCTTGAAGCAATTCTTTGCTTGTGTATCATGCAGTCTTTTTTGAACTGAATTTCTTGTTGTCTTCTGACTGCTGGAACTGTGGCATTCCTGCAGTTCAGGCACAGCTCCATGAATACAAATGAAAATCAGACTAATATGAGGCTAACATCTATTTTTTTCTTGGTGCCAGGGCCAGAATATGATCAGCAGTGCTTTGTACCTTTTTGTGTGCTGCTGCTGTTGATCACTGTCAGCACAGGATAGGGGTTATGTGGGCACACCTGTGGTTTGCTTTCTTCTTATGCTGACTTTAACTGTGTTAATGAGTGTTATTTTAAGACTGGATTTGTGTTTTACAGTTCAAACAAGCTGTATACAAACAGACAATGAAGCTCTTTGCTGAACTGGAAATTAAGAGGAAAGAAAGAGAAGCAAAAGAAATGCATGAAAGGTATAAGCAGTGTTCTGCTTGTGCAGTTCAGGCTCTTCTTCCCCTTCAAGCTTCCTCAGAGGAGATAAGGGATCACAGAGGCTTAGAGTAGTCTTAAGTTGGAATGAACCTCTGCAGATCATCTAGTCTGACCTCCTACTGAAAGCAGTGCCTTGGATTAGATGAACAAAGGGCCTGTCAAGCTGACTTCAAATAATCTAGATTTCACCACTTCTCTGGTCAGCCTGTGGGCTGTAGAGCTCAGTGCTTGAGAAAATTACACAGGAAATTTGCCCTCCTGTGTTGAAGACATGGATATATTTGACATGCTTATATTCTTTTATGTGTACACATGGAGATCAGCCACAACAGTAAAATGGTGACACAGTTCTGTTGCTGTTGGTGTGCAAAGGATTAACTTTTAAGTGCCAGAAATTCCCTTGTGGCATGTGTGATCCTGAACTATTTTAGATGTTTTGATCCCATGCTGCCTGAATGCTCCCTGTGAATGCACTTCCTGGAGCAGATTTCTGTGCTGGTCAGTGAGGTAGGAGATGGCTGCAGGGCTCTGGTTTCGATTACAGGTGAAAATTAGGGGGATAAAAATTTAAGTCCTACCTTGCATGTTCAAGTGGTTATTAACTTATCATAATGTGTACTCTCAACAGTTTTAGAGACTTGCCACCAGAGGAGTTGTGAAGGAGTCCAGCTTGTTTTGCTGAGCAAGAGAAACTGATTCACTAATTGTGTGCATGCTGGCAGTGGGGCCAAACCATGTTCTCTGGTTGCTGCTCTTCTAAATTTGAAAGAAAATTCTATTTGCTGTGCTATTTATGTGTGCATATGTATTTCTTCGGTAGACTGCCAAGAAATCAGAAGAGCTTTCCAAGGTGTTTTCAAAATATTAGTGTTTCTTTAAAGTAGATTCCTGTGAGTTCATAACTTCTTTGTGGTTTCCCTTCCAGGAAGAGGCAGAGGGAAGAGGAAATTGAAGCACAAGAGAAAGCCAAACGAGAACGAGAATGGCAGAAGAACTTTGAGGTAATCAGCAGCTTAACTGACAGGATGGGCTTCAGAAATTCTTGGCCATGCTGCAGAGAATGCCCCTAGAGAGATGAGAGACCTTTTGTATGCAAGTCTATAAGATAATTTAAGTAAAAGATCTGCAGTAGATTGGGGGGTCCGTATGTGGGGAGAGGAGCCAGTCAGTAGGGTTCTGGTATCACCTGTGCAGAAACAGGTCTGGTAAATTAAGGTATGGTACTGTTCATCTCTGTCAGCAGTTCATTCTTGTCTTTAGTCATAAATTTGAATTGCTGCTTAGCCCAGTCACTGGTGATCAGTAAAACTTAATCTGGCAACTGTTTTTGTGGACAATCTAGTTCCCAGTCTAGCTGCTAACACTTTATGTCTCTGAATATCAGACACATGATTGACAGTCACTTCCCTGTGACCCTGTCACCCTGCTGTCAGGGTTTGGGCATAGCCAAAGTAGTTTGTGATGGTTGTGCTACTATTCTAGGGGTCAAACCTACAGCCTACCAAAATATTCAATCTAGCCTGTAAATTACACTCCAGAGTTGAAGACTTGGGATGTGCAGGGGTGGTGGGCAGGAAAGGAGCCAGTAAGGATGTGCAAGACCTCATGAAAGGATGAGCTGGATTGTTCATTTAATCCAAAACCAGAGCCCAGTCTAATATTCAAGAGGGCTTTAAAAAAGGGAGTATTTGAGAGAGAAATATATGAGCTGTACTGGCATCCTATGGAAAATGGACAACTAGGATGTTTCTGAAGACTCAGCTGGGAAGAGTTGGTGGTTGTATGCTATAACAGATATTCTAGATATTCTGGATATTCTAGAAAACTTGTTTAATTCTGCTGTGTTGAGTGTCCTGTGGGTTTTGTCGTGCAATGCCAGAGAGGGAAATGGAGTGGAAACAGAGGTTCTGTGTTCTCACACCAGGATGGCCACAGAAGGTGGGTGGCACTGCTGTAAGGGTGCAGTAAAGCTCGGCATTTAGGGATGTGGGAGCAAGTGTCACAAGTAAACAAGGATGGATCAAACGTGAGCTGCAGAACACTTACTGTAACTGAGCACCTGTGTGTCCTCAGCCACTGCTGGACAGCTGAACTTTGCACCAGCAGAAATAAGCCTCTCATTCTATCCCAAGGATTCATTTTGGACGTTTACACCCAGCTTTGACACTGTCTTTTCACATAGGTTAAATGGAAAAGACCAGTGCAAGTCACTGGTGGTGCACTGTGCCCCAGTATCCACATCCCTGCTAATGCCAGGCCCTGTGCCATCCTGCTGTGGGGAAGGGGGGATGGAAGCAGGCAGCTGCTGTAGCCAGAGCCAATCTGCAGCACTGTTGTCGTAGAGATGAGCCTGGAGTGGATGGATCCCATGCTGTGAAGTGGATCATGTCTGGATTTTCTCTGTCCTACTGTGAAACCTGCAGTCTGTAGAGATCATAGTTTAGCTTTTGGGGGAGACCTGGGATTGGTGGGGTTTTTTGGTTCGTTTGATTTGTTTTGGGTTTTTTTAATTAGGTTTTTCTTGTTGTCTCTTCAGGAAAGATTTTTGCTGCTCTGCAGGTAGGGCAGGGAGAGGAGAAAAGTGCACCAGAGACCTTTTCTTATTTGTGTGAATGTGGTGAGCTCTGGGGTGAGAAGCTTGAGAGAAGGCAGCAGTACATTTCCCTTCTCTCTTCTCCCTGCCTGCAAGCGGCAGCACCCAGGAGAGTAAGGAGGTGGCACCTTCTGGGCTGACAGATTAGGAAGAGCTGTTGGAGAGGAAGTTTCTCGTTTCCGTTACACATTAGAGGATTCAGCTGAGACTGGTCAGGACTGCCCAACCCAAGGTGATGGTTTCTGAAACAAGAAACGAGCAGAGTGCTTAGGCTGGTGTGTGTAAGCTCCCTTGGAGTTCCACTGCACTGCGTGGCTCTGGCTGTTCCCTGTGTCTGTGTGTGAGGGGCTGCTGGATAAGGGGAAATTGCGGCAGATCTCTTGAAACTGATATGTGCTCTGGCTCTTGCACTTCTTAACTCTCTGCTTCCTCTCTGTTGTTCCCAGGAAAGCCGGGATGGTCGTGTAGACAGCTGGAGAAATTTCCAGGCAAATACAAAGGGGAAGAAAGAAAAGAAAAACAGGACCTTCCTGAGACCTCCCAAAGTAAAAATGGAGCAGCGTGAATGATCCTGGCAGCACTGCCCAAGTGCAGCTCCTCAGTCCCCTCTCTGCTTTTAAGGACTCATTGGCACCTAGACTAAGATATGCTTTTTAGTAGACTGTTTGTTTCCAGTACAATTAATTATCGGTCAAAGTATTTTTTGTACTCTGTCCATTTGAAGTAGGGCCAGAGAATGACCTGGCCAGGGCCCTGTTACATGTAGAACACTTGGCTTAGGAGAGTCCCTGCCATTCCTGCTGTCCCTGTGTCTGCTGCCCTGTAACTCGGTGTTTTGTACTTCACAGAGACTGTGCTGTTTCACCACTTCTGTTTCTAGTTTGAGAGCTGAACAAAATATTGGAAAAGCATGCAGACCTTTCCAGGCATCATCTTTCTCAGCAAATTCCAATTGGGAAAGGTTCAGACTGACTCTGGGAATGTGCTTCCAGCACCGTGCAGTGCAGCTGGCCTGCAGTAATGTCTTGCAGCTTCTCACTGCACTCGTGGTGTTTGGAAGGAACTTGCCCCCAAGATCTGGTTTCCAGACTGAAATCCCAGCTCTCAGGCTTAGACTTAATCTCAGACCAGCTAGTCACCTCCTATAAAGGAAAGTAACTTCTCTTGATTAATAGCTAAGCTGTAATGGTCTGTATGTAAAATAAATTTTTACCCAAATTGCTGTTTTTTTCTTTCTTAGAATTATTAAAAAATGCAACAGCAAAGGTGTGAATGGAGTGCTACCACTGAGATGGTGCTGTACTTCAGCATGAACACTTTCCCCAGTAAGGTCTGCTGCCATCCCAAAGTCTGTTCTGTCTTGTATTTTGAAGTGACAGTGACCAGACAGTCCCAGGAGGCCGGGAGAGGATGACTCTTCCCAGGGTGCTGCCTGGGTGGAGGCAAGTGTGCCAGTGTCCATGCTGAGTACTGAGCTTGTGGCTGAGCCTTGAGGGAGCATGGGTGGGTTGGGAGGATTTGTGCACCTGTGAGCAGTGTGAACTCCTGGGAACTGTGGGGGTGAGTTCTAACTCAGGACTTGGATTTCTAAATTCCTGCTTTCTGTGTATTTAAGAGATTCTTAGCTGTTTAATGGAATGTGCTACAGAGTCATGTGAGCCAGGCAGGTTCCTCGTGTAAGTATAGAAGACCCTTTTCACATTATTATGAGGAGTTTAGGGAGTCTCTCCTGCCTGGAAGACTCATTTTTCCCAGAACCAGTTAAATTCCAGAGAAGATCTCCCTGCTGTGGGAAGAAGATAAGTTCTTACAGACATGTTTGAAGGCCCCCACAGTGAGTGGGCCAGGGATGATAAATGCCCTGAGAAGAACAGGGGACATGTCATTCCTTGGGCTCAGTGTTTTTGACACTGTTAGATTTAATATTCTTTATTTTGAGTGTTCTTGCCTTTGAAAATAAATTTTCCTGGATCCTTCCACTCCTGGTGTTTTTGGCGGTACCTGCATCTTATCTTTCTTCACACTCTGGAGACCTTTCCACAAGCTCTTCCCATCTGTCCTCCTGGCCATCCTCATACCTGGGCCCCATGGGGAGCTGTTTCCATGAAGATGATGTTTTCTTTCCTCCTCACTGCTGTTAGGCAGCTCCTTTCACTTGGGCTTGCTCTTATTCACCCCTCCTCAAGTGAAAGTGATGCTTTGTGCTGCTCCCTGTGTCTCAGGCATTGGCAACAGCTCACTCTGGGAGGATTGGACCTGCTGCCCCTGGAGTGGTGCCTCCAGCTACTGGTGTCCCAACTCGTTCAGTTTTACTAAACTGCCTCCTATTCCTGCTGGCTGGAGAGGAGTGGCATGACAGAGTTGTGTTACCCAACAGATATCTGCAAGAAGAGCAGCTCCCAGGAAAGCTGGTGCTCTCCACTCCCCTTCTTTTCCTCCCATGCACTAGTCTGTGTGACCAGATGTAAAATGAAATTTCCTTCCTTTCTAAAACTAAGGTGTTTTAGTGCTTCATACATTAAATAGCTCTTAACACAGCCCCTATTTTCTGTGTAAGTTTTCTTTACCTTATTTGTCCTGTGAGGTGCAACCTGCTAAATAGATCACCTGAGCTGAACCTCGAGTGGAAAACATTGCTGAAACAGTAACACGTTGGAGATGTTTGGGTGGGATATGAGCCAAATACTAATTAGGAGCAGACTAAGATGGACTGACAGGTCTGGAAGACACTGAACTGTGCAGCATTTCTCTATTCAGGCACTGAAATTGCATTGTATTGGCAGAGCCTGATCCTCCAGTAACAGAATGCATTGGGAGGACACAACTTCTTGTCAAGGCAGCGATTGGCCACATTTGCTCTGCAGAAAATGTCAGTAAGCTTGTGGTGCTGCCTCTCAGATGTCATTACTCTGCACCCTGGCTGTAAGACGTGAGCAGCTCACATCATCAGTGTTTCCAAGTGCAGTCTCTCAGTGCCCAGAAGACATGCTGCCCCTTCAACCTGTCTGCCTCTTCTTCCCCTGTCAAAGTATTTCTAGTTTAGAGATCTGTCCCCATCACTCTTGTCCCAGGGTCCTGCCCCTTGATAATGAAACACCTGCCAAGCAGCATTTCCTCACCTATGGTGTACTGTCTTTGCTGCCCTTTCTGATCTTTTCTTTAAATTTTTTTCAGGTAACTCAGGATGGGCTGTGTTCTGACTCTGCTGTGTATGTTGATAAGAATGTGCCCAGGGCAGTGGCTCCCTACTGGTTCTTGAGGGGGGCCAGAGTCACAATATCCAGGTCCTTGGACTTTTGCAGTAGAGTCAATTGTTTTCCACTGGGTCTGGCTGGGTTGGAACAGCAAATTGTGTAGCTTTCAACAACAGTTTCATTCTCAATTTAGCTCTTGCTGTTTGCTCCCTGCCCTGCCTATGATATGCTTCTGTGCCTAAATATGTGATTTTCCCTGTCTTATCTACCCAGCCAAGTCCTGAGAAGCTTCCCAGCTGCCAGGGGGCTTGGTCTCCAAAAAAATACCTGTCCCTTCATCAGGTATTTTTCTGCTCCACTGGAGGGAACCTGGAAGGTTAGTTCTGATCCTTGTATTCTTTGTAGAAACAAAGTTTGAATTGCCTGGGTGGAAATAAGTGGTACAGCATGAATTCCCAGAGATGCCGTGACAGTGGGATGACTTGAATGGAATGCTGCTTAATTTCAAGAGGTAGAGAGGTGTAGAGCAAGGGATCTCTAAGCCTCCTCCATTCCTGGAGCTCTTTTTGGGTCAGTGATTCTCGTAGACTAAATTATGGTCCTTGATGTGGGAATAAGGAGTAACTGTGTTTTCTTTCAGAAGGAGAAAAGGTACCAGAGGACTGGAGAAGTGCCTTTCAGTAGGGTTTTAGCTTTGTTTTCCTATGGAAATAACTTCTCCTTTGTGTCCAGTTCCCACAGAATGTACATGGAGGTCTTTGCTTTCTGGAAGCCCAGAGGTCACTCCTGAAGCTCTTGGTTCTAGTCTGAGGCAGGGAGCTTTTGCCTTGCCCTCCCTATGCACTTGGCAAGGATGTATCTGCTGTTCAGCACTAGGGGGTGGGAAAGGACCCTTGCAAGATGTTTGTTTCCTTGTGTCTGAAGATAGAAAAGGGCAACTGCAACAGAAGCTCACGTGTGGATAAAGGAGATAGGGCAGGACCTTCTTGTCTGATGCTACTGTGCAATTTAGGGATGAGAATGGAGGACTCCCTAAGTGTGTAGACAAACAGGTCTAGATTTCACTGCATATCAAAGCTATTCAGTAAAGGCTATACCAGTTATAAGACATAAACCAGTGTGATACTTAAATGTATCTAGTTTGGCAAGCACAGTAATGTGCTCTGAATTGACTCTCAACCCTTTCTCCCCGGAGCAGGAGCAGCTCATTCGCTGTGTGCTATTTGTATTTCAGTGTTTAACTAATTTTGGTGGATTAACTGCAGCCAATGAAATGCTGGATGGAGGGACCCAGGTGGGAGAGCTTGTGTTCTCTCTTCTTTCAGAGTTTCTTTTGCTAGTCTTTCTCTTAAAACAACTGAAACCAGAGAGCAACCGTGAGAGGTTGGCCTTAATGTAGGAAGTTTCCCTCAGAAAGAGTTGGATGATAGCAGTGTGTTATCTACAGAGATGGGCTGTCTTGTCTTCCTTTTGTAAGCTGCAGTGTGGGCCAGACCTCCCCTGCTCAGGCCCCTGACTTCTACATTACTGGGGTTCCCTCAACCTGAGGGAACAGCATGAAGTCGTGTGAGGGCAGGGTCAGGTTGGATCTCAGGAAAAGGCTCTTCCCCCAGTGTGTGGTTGGGCACTGAACAGCCTCTCCAGGGCAATGGGCACATTCCCAAGGCTGCCAGAGCTCCAGGAGCATTTGGACAACACTCTGTTGGATTGTTGGGGTGTCTGTGCAGGGCCAGGAGTTGGACTTTGATGATCCTTGTGGGTCCTTCTAACTCGGGACATTCTATGATTCCACAACTCACTGGCAGAAAAGGGGCATTGTCCCCTGTGTTGGGCCACAGCACAGTGTGCCTGACCTGGCTGTGTGTGGGGCTGCACTGGCTGAACTGGAAACCTCCCCAGCTTTGTTTTCCAGAACTCTTGGCTGTGCATCTCCTGCTGCTGGGGCTCCCCTGCCTTCCCCTCCAGGTTACCTCCTTGTGCTCCTTGGCAGGTGCAGCTCTCACAGCCCTGGCTTCGTGTTGTGCACAGAAGGGGCAGATATTTGGGGGTCAGATATTTGGGGGTCAGATATTTGGGGGTCAGATATTTGGCAGATATTTGAGGCTCAGCAGCTGTTCTTTGAGAAAGCCTCCTTGGACTCATGGGGCAAGAATGGGCATGTACCTTGGGGCAATTAGGTCTTTGTAGCAGGAGAACTCTGCTGCAGCTTATTCAGAGCCATTAAAATGAGCCTCTGTGGCTGTCTGCTGCAATCACATTCCCTTTCTGGGATATTCAGCTGTCCAGCAGCAGCAGGGACACTCTGTGGGCACTCTTGTAACAGCTTTTCTAGGTGGAACAGAGTTGTAGGACTGTGTTTTGTTTACATGAAGAGCACCTGTAATGGAAAATAACACTGGCATGTGTGTCAGTGTGATTGTTGTAGTTCAAATCACAGAACTGGAGTGTTTTGGGGAAGGACCTTTAATTTGACCTTGTATCTGAGGTGGGGCCATCACTAATGGTAGATGAGGTCAGCTGGGGCTTTACCTGGGCAAACATAAGGATGACACCCCCAGCCTTCCTGAGTTCCTGTCCAAGGGATGAACACCCCTTGTACAAAAATATTTCACCAAGATTGATCCTGACTGTCCTGCACACCAGTTTGTGGCTGGTGCCCATTTTTACACCATTTGTCACTACTGAGAAGAGTTCATGTCTATTCTCTGCCGTTTCCCTTCCAGCAGCTTCAGGCAGCAATCAGATGGTCTTTCTACCTCTGGGCTGTCTCAGTCCAGCTCCATCCGTAGGATGTGCCCCAGGCTCAGACTGTAGTGCCAGCTTTCTACCTCTCCAAGTTCTCCACATTCCTTTTGAGCTGCCCATGCTGTTCTGGGTGCAGTGTCACCAGTCTGACACAGAGAGGACATTAACTGCACTCATCTCTGGCTGTGCTGCTAGTAGAGCCTGATTGCCTTACTCACAACCTTGCTGACAGCCTTCTCTGTTGGGAAAGGCCATACTGGTGCAGCTTGTTTGGTTGATTGGGAAACTGGGGGGTTTGCTGCAGCTCTGCACTCTCCAGTTGGGTGCCTGGCAGCCTTATTTGGGGGGTCTCCAGAACACGCAGCCAGCCAGTTCCTTCTGCCAGTGGTGCAGGTACCTGCTACATGTGCTTTGTGTGCCGATGGGTTCTGACTGTCTGGCTCTTCAGGAGTGTCTCAGAACCCTCACACCACCTTTTCTGCTAAAACCAGAGCCAATTCTTACCAGTAAAGAAACCCCAACAGTATTTCCTTGTTAACACGCAGGGAGTAAAGGGAACAGACAGAAACACATGTGATCTCTTTTTATAACACAAGTGACTCAGGCGGATGTTTTGCCCAAGACCTGAGCAATGCCAATGCCACAGAACAAGTCTGGGGAAACCCCATGTGGAACCTGAGCAGAGCAGAGCCAGCAGCAGCAGGAGGGGCTGGGTCACCTACACATCCAACAGCCCTTTCTTCCCAGGCTGAAGCAGCACAAGGACTGAGGGGTGTCTGTAGTTCTGCAGAAGAGGCACAGGAACCAACTGCCACAGCCTGGACTATTTACTGGGTGATGTTTTCTGGTACAGGGACTCCCTCAGCAGAGCTGTCCTGTCCTGGCACTTTGCCTGCTGAGTCTCCACTCCCATGGAAGTGTTGGCACAAGTCCTCGCTGTGCTGGCTCCTGGATCTGGAAGGAAATGAGGAGCTCGGACGATGGACTTGCCAAGGTCACCGGCCCCCCCTTGCTGAGCCCAGACCACCTCTGTACCTCTGGCCTGACCGGGGAGTGCCCTGGCCTCTAAGCTGCTCCAGAGCTTGGCTACCCCACCTCAGGTTGGCGAGGCACCAGGAGACACAGGAGCACGACAAGCCCTTGGCCAGGATGGAGCCTCTGCTGCTCTGTCCCACTGCCTGCCCAAGAAAGGGCCACAGGAGGTGGTGTCAAGCTCCAGGCCGCAGCCAGGGCATGGCTAAGCGTGTTACAAGTGCCAACAGGGAAGTGAGTCACCTACCTGGCAGCAAGCACAGCACCTTCCTTCCTGTCTGAGCCTCTTCCCAGGCAGGAGCATGCTGAGGGCTCGGCCCTGCCTGTGTTCTCCACTTGCAGCAGGGACCTTGCAGGCAGGAGTCCGTGACTGGGCTGGGGCAGGTGCTCTGTGACCACACGGTAAGATGTTTTTTCCTTCCTACTTGTGCTGTCAGGCCTCCTTCGCTGAGCTCCACAGGCTCCTTCTGTGTCTGGATATCTCAGAACATGGGCTGGCTCCATGTCCCACATGGATCTCTGAGCCTTGGCATCTCAGAAAGCTCGGGGGCTTCATAGCCATCTTCATCCTCCTCACTTGAGTGTAGGAAGGCACATCTCCTTCCAGCCCAGCAAGCAGGGATGAAGTTCATCTTGGTGGCATGAGTCAGGCAGGCACTGCTGGTGCCTTTAGGGCTGTGGGGATGGGAACTGCCCCCGTCCAGGGCCCTGTGCCATCCCTGGACGGCAACAGCGATCCTCACTTTGCTTGAACACAAGCGAGGTGAGGAGCCCTGCCTGGACCTTCTGAGAGGAGGAGGAGGCAATGCTCTCTCAAGGAGACCATTCTCTCATCCCACTCATGCATGGGCTCTACCCAGGCAGGGCAGGAGGACAGGACCAGCAGCCGTGATGGGAGGCATCTCGCTGGAGCCGGGAGCAGCAGGAGCAGAGTGTCCCGGCTGTGGCAGCTCAGCCAGGGCATGGCCTTCGCCTTCAGCAGAGCTGTGACAGCCTGGCAGTGCAGCACACAAATCCTGACGTGATGGCCCATGAGCTCATCCCTCTACGCAGAGCAGCAGGACTGGGCTTGGGAACCAAAACCAGCTGGAGGCTGCCCTGCTCCCTGCCTCACCCACTGCCGGCAAAGACACCTGGCTCCCAGCAGACATTCCCTGCCACTCCGGGCAATCCCAGTGGCAAAGCCAGCGGCAGAAGCCATGCCCTGCCTTGGCACCTGTGAGAGGGCTCCCAAGGAGTGCCGCTGTCGCTGCCCTCAAAAGAGGCTCCTGGCCGATGTATTGGTGTGTTTTCCTGCCGAGCAAGCCCAGCTCCGGGGCACATTCCTGCAGAGTTTGGTAACGAGGTGGGGACACGCTGTGCTCAGCTCTGAAGTGCTCACAGCGGAGGAAAGCTCAGAATTTGTTTAGAGTTTCCTACAATAAGCAAAAGGGAATTTTGCAGAGCGCGCGTAGTAGTGGGAACTCAGACAGTAACGCTCAGCACCAGCTCCGCCGCCGCTGCGGCTCCAAAAGATCTTCATGTTCTTTCAGAGACCCATCCTGTCACTCGAGAACATGTCCTGGGACTGGGACCGTCAGGGGTCACAGTCATTTGTGTGCTGGTCCTGCACCACACAGCTCTGAGCCTGGTGGCAGCGGCTGGTGCTGTCACAAGCTCCATGCTGGTATTTCACCTTATCCTTGTTCACTGCTCATGTCCCTGGCAGGGCAGTCAGAGTCCCGTCAGCTGAAATGCTGCTCCTCCATTCACACTCCTTGGAGAGCTCTTCTCTGTTACCTCAGTGTGGCTTGCTCTTGGGAAACAAGATCTGGATATTTGCTTATAGTACTGTTTTCTATATATACTATGTACACTATTTTATATATATCTTATATATATATATATATATATATATACAAATACTATTTTATAGGTATACTAGAATACTATAGTATTTGATATTTTCAAAACCAAGAGGGTTTCTGATCCCTGCAAAATTTACATGTGCTTATCCAAAGCAAGTATTTTGCTAATGGGCTCCATTTAAGAAGGAAATGACTCTAAGGACATGTGCCAGAGGCAGGCGGTGTGTACAGGGAGGCAGTGGGCATCTGCCATGGCAGTGTGCACTGCCACGAGACTGCTGCCAGGTGCCAGACCCACGGGGAAGAGTCACTGCCCATCAACCAGCCTGTGTGGAGTTATCCCAAGGCAGTGGCATTTGAACAGCTGATCCAGAATCCAGCATCCTACTGCAACAAGTTCAAGGACCATCGGTGCTCCTTAACAGCATCTATGGGAATCAGTTAAAGAAGTTTATTTATTTATTATTAGGTTGCCAGTTGGCTTGATAAAAGCAAAGGCATATTCAAGACTGTTTTCTTAACTCAGCTTTGCATGGCCATCAGAGCACTCAGCCAGTGTTCCCTGGGCTCTCAGCATTCCTTGGGCAGGAAGAGCATAAAACAACACCAAGCACAGGGCAGTCAGACTGCCAGGAGCACTGAATGAGCCCGACCTCCACTAGTAAAATGCATCTTAATGTTGGATTCAAAGTTACACCCTCGGAAATGGGTAGCAGTGCCAGGAGAGCAGGGGAAGATAGTCAGTCCCCAGCTGGGAAGGGAGCAAAAGGGAGGAGCTGCCTGTGGGCACTGTATGGGGGCAATGGGACCTGCTGATGCGGAACAGACATGCTACAGGGCTGAGCAGAGGAAGGATGAAGATTTCTGAGGGCTCCTCCCAAGCCCAAAAACCCCTCAGGCTTTCATTTCCTCTAAGGGCTGGGCTGCGGCAGGACAGCGAGCCAAGCTTTGTCTGTGTGTTGCTACAGCTCCTACAAGTGCTCCCCCTGCCTGCAAACCTCACTGGCTGCTCTCCCCAGAGACATAAGCTGGCTGCCAGCCGACCTCCTTAGCGTGCTCTGCTTTGGTTTTTAATTTAAGCTCCCAGAAGGAGCCTTAAGGGCAGAGCTAGGGCTATGTCTCATCCACGAAGGATCAGGCTCCTCTACCCATCCTTAGAACGGCTGCTGGGAAGGAGGGAGAATGGTGGGCGTTGGAGGGAAGGGGATAGGCTGCCTGCAGCCTCTATCCTGGTACAGCTCTGAAGCATCACTGCAGGAGCCTCAGTTCACCCGTCAGCTCACCCTGATGTGGCTTGATAGAGACAGAGCCTGTCTGTCCCCTGCTCCACATGCCAGCCCACCCTGCTGTGGAAGGGCAGAGCTGGGGCTTCCATCTCATGCAGTGCTGTTGCTGTGGGGCTCCCTTGCACTAGATGGGGTTTGGGTCCCACTCTGCTCAAGGGACTTCCAAATCCCTTGGCTGCCCCTTGCTGTTGTTGTGGTGGACAGGGATGACCCCACAGCAGCTCAGATGTGTCCAGCTGTGGTGCCAGTTATGGTGTCCATGGAATTCTGGTTGTTTTGGAGCTGTCCTCGGGCAGGGTCCAGAGCAGCAGAACATGGTTGGTACAGTAGTTTGCAGGACACTTACACGTTTCCTGGCATCTGGAGCTCACCTGCAGCTCCTGGGTACTGCCAGGTACCTGGATGCACACTTGCCTCTGCTCACTGCAGAGCACTGTGCTGAAGCGCACACCAGGTGTTTCGCTCTGTCACGGCCCTGGGAAAGGCCACCTGTACCCTCTAGGCAAGAGCCAAGAAAGAGCTGATCCAGGCAAAGAAGCCCAAATTTGTCCTGGAGCTTTGGCTGCCCCTGGCTGGGGACATTCAGGCACTAGCATGGATAGTGGGTGGGTTCTAGCATGGTACCACCTGCTCCGGTGCTGTGCAGCCCATAACTTCGGGGTGCCTGAGGCCAGGAGAGCTAAAATCTAATGTAGCATGGCACTGCTGCTGCCCATCTTGGCTTCTCTGTCAGTGCCCCAACTCCCCTGCTGATGAGGAGGTTGCTGTATCCCAGCTCAGAGGCAGGGCTCACCAGCCCAATGACAAAAGTGTGACCATGAAAGTGTCCCCGGATCTGTGCAAGCTCATGGCTCTTGTAGAAGTTTGCCTGGTGTCCTCACTGGTGTAGCCTAGGGCACACAACCCTGAGCCAATCCCTGTGACTCCCAGCACATGAAGCCACACCATGAGGGTCTCTGGTGTCCTCACAGCATTGGCCTGAGCCTTCTATGGGACGTTTTCTGTAGGTGGTGTTTTCCGAGAGGAGACAGGACCTCTTTCCTGAGGAGCTCCAGTGTGGACTGGCCACTTCTGCCTCTGTTTGGGCTCATGCCCTTCCTGAGCAGCCTGGTGGCAGGCTTGGACACTCCTTTGTGCTGTTGATGGACTCTGTGGCTCTATTCCTGTGTGTTTCAGTGACTCCAGGTGCCAGACTCGGGCTTCTGCTTCTTGTGGGTATGTCAGGTGTGAGTTTATATCTGTGTTGTGTGGAGGTGTAATAGTCCTGTATGCATGGAGGGCAGGTTAACCATCCCCATGGGAGCTATGGCTTGGGATTTACAGCTTGGATGGGACATGTATACAGATTTACTTGTCACTGGTGTCTCCCTGAGCACCCTTCCAACACCACCACCGTGCTGAGTGAGCTTCAGGCTGCTGCAGGTAATGGTGGTCGTGATGTGACCCTGTGTGGGACAGGTGAGGATCTACTCTGCTGTGATGTCCCAGTGTCTGCTGAAGGTCCCTGAGATAAAAGGAGACTTGAGATGGCTGAGCCCAAACACAATTGGGAAGGAGACTGCTAGAGAATGAGTCTGTCCATGGGATTTATGAGTTTCCTGTTTCTTCCTTTCCTGGAAGTTATTAAGTGAAAGCTCTTCTGGCATTCATCTACTTGGAAGGAAGATGCTCAAATGCTATATAATCCCAAATCTATCCAGGGACAAAGAGTGGGTTCCTATTCTGCCTTTAGAGTAAAAACCCAACATTGCCCTCACTCAGGATCATGAGACTCAGAGATACCCTGAGGAAAAAGCCTTAAGTACTTTCAATACCTTTGCTGTGGCTAATTGCCTTTCCTCTACAGTTTATTTCTCATTTCCTGTGAGCTGATGTCAGACGTTTCCTCTTCTCTAGTGACTGTGCAATCATGCTGGTTTTGCTCTCATTCCGGTCCTCTGTTCTTGAGAGCTGCCTGTGTGGTGACTGTCCAGCCCCAGGGCAGTGAAAATAACACCTGGGAGACAACTGAGCATCCTCAGTGGAACACCCACTGCTACCAAGGCTGAAGATGGACATATTGTGCTGAATCTTTTCGACTGTGGTAAGCACAAAATATACTTTATTAATGCTATTTCTCTTGTAATAGACTCTTGCTAATGGCATAGCTTGCTTGCAGCCATGCGCCAGTAAGTCCTTACTGGGAGGGCATGATCCATGGAAGAGTCTGTGGACTTGGAGCAGGGTCAGCAGTTGCCACAGACATGCTCTGCTGTGCAGCTGCTTAATTCCACCTCCAGACCTGCATCCTGGGGAGGTGATGATTCAAACCACCTGGGATTACTGGCTGGTGCTCTGGGGACACAGCGCTGGCTTTGGCTGGAAGTATTGGAGTTTGGCTTCAAAGGGGCCAAACAGGCTGCTGAAGCAGAGAACTAGACCCACAGCCACCCACACCCTGCCCATGGTGCCTGTTTGCCCTTCTGCTGGCATAGGAGGGTATGAACATGCTTTGGAGAGAAGGGAACCACTTCAACAGGAGAGATTGAGTGAGAGCCCCTGTACAGTGCCCCATAGCCCAGGGTTCAGTGCATTTACAAGTGTACAGGAGAAATTAGCTTTGGTTCTTCAGGCTGAAAAGGGAAGTGGGCGTTGGGTAAATTTGATGGTGCCATGTTTCCTTCTAGCTGTGCTTAGTAGAACATGAAAAAGGAAGAACATCTCTCTTATGATTCCTTCCAGGACCCTGGCATTGGCACAGAACAGCCAGTGCTAATGCAAAGGCAGATAAACTCTACCAGGTGCTGCTGGGGCCAGGAGATGACAGTGCCATCTCCCACTGATGACCTTTGCCAGAGACTTCAGCAGACTGTAAGCAGTCATAGAGCCTGTCCTCAAACTCGCCCCTCCAGGCCAGAGCGCAGCCCTGCGGCTCAAGCCCACCTTCAATGCAGGGCTCTGCTGGGGAGGAGATGTGCAGGTTCACTCTCCTTTCCACCCCATCTGCTAAACCTGGCAGAGCAGCCTGGTGACTCCACCAGCAAAGTTTACCAGAGTTCCTGGGGGATGTTTGGAGACTGCCATGCTATTGTGCAGCATCAGAAGTGGGTGGATGGGCAGTGCCATGGGGCACCATCTGAAGGGACTCTGTGAACAACAGCTGCCCATGTACTGGATGTGGGCACTCCTCCTCATGAATCCTGCTAGAGAGATGCCTCATCTGGTTTCCTCCCTCCAGGCTCTTGGTATAGTCAAGTCTGATGTTACAGACATGTTATCATGTTATAGAGCACCTTCCATTGCAAAGATCCCAGTGCCAAGAACCACAGCTATGTGGTGATATTGCAGATAGTCTCAGCAGTGGATTTTTGATGTAGATTTGGGGTGGAAAAAAAAAAAAAAAAGGAGTTCTGTAATGATCATAGGACTTCTTGGTTGTTTTTTTTTTCTTTTTCTAACATCAGACTAGCATATCAAACATAACACTCCCCAGTAGTTTCTTTTGCCCCTGCACAGTCTCACCCCTTCCCGGAATGTCCATATTGGCCTGGTGCCCTCCCGAGCCGAGATGCTAATCCCCACACCTGGCATGTGTCCTCACTGGAGCTGGTCCCTGAGAAGTTGCCAGAGCTGGGCTGAGACACAGACACTGATGCAAGGCTGCTTTGTGAAAATTACCATTTCTCATGCATAGATGAGGATGTGCAAACTGACTCCTGATATGACCAGGAGGATTTGCTTTGTGTTTTGCATGAACAGGGTGGCCCCTGCCTGCTCTGGATCCCCTCCACAGGGCAGCAATGAGTGACATATTCCTCCTCAGGGATGTCCCAGACCCTGTGGACAGACCCTGAGGTGTCACAGCTCTGACCATCCTGGCTTGAATCATCTCCTGCCCTTTAGAGACCAGGAGTTTCTTGGCAGAGTGGAAAAGACCAAGGTGAATGAGGACAAATACATGTGCCTTCTGGAGCCATTGCTAGTACTGTCACAGCTGCTTGTCAGTTCACATGGACTATGGCTGGAAGATTGAGTTTAGGGAGACTCGGATCCCAGCGCTGTCCAACATGAAGCTGCCCGGGAAGGGCCAAGTCTGTAGTTGTCATGTTCTTAGGGGACCTGTGAGGGGAGAGGAGGGACATGCCCCCCAGGAACATGACTGCTGCCTTTCTCTTCTAAGGACTGGAGAGCAGCACCAAGGGGTTGCAATTTTCCAGAGGAAGGAAGAGCAAGCTTGAGCTCCAAATCACTTCCTCATTTTTAGAGGAAAATTGCATAAGTCCAAATGTGTAAATGAGGAACAACAGCACGTGAGCACACCAGGGGTCTCAGCTCACAGAGGGTGGGATGGTGTTTCCTGGCACTGTCTGCTGCTGGGGAGGATCCAGAAAGTTTTGAGGCAGGAGGGCAACTGCTCAGGAACAGCCAGTCTTTGGGAAAATGCC
Source organism: Serilophus lunatus (assembly GCA_013399895.1). Lineage (NCBI taxonomy): Eukaryota > Metazoa > Chordata > Aves > Passeriformes > Eurylaimidae > Serilophus > Serilophus lunatus. Next base: position 70,893 of record VXBA01005583.1, on the reverse strand, counting down.
TGTTGTCCATGGGGCTGGTGAAGCTCAGTCAAGCCCAGTGCAATGAGCAGTACCCAGCATTCCCAGCATAATCCACACCAGGTTAGGTTTTTTGACTGATGGTAGAGTTTACTCATTCTGAAGGAAAACCAGCATGTTCTGCAAATTCAGTTAAAGCCACATCAGGTTCAGCCCCAGCAAATAGCCTTGCTGGAGGCTCTCCCACTGCTCTCCCTGCAGCAGCCACTTGTCTTGACATGAAGAGACAAGGAGAGAAAAACAAGCAGATCTGCAGGATTGTGTCATGGAGAGGTGAATGCCTTGCCTGTCCAGCATCACATAGGGAGTCAGTGTCGAAGTCAGGAACAGGTTTTGTGTCCTCTAGACAGTAAAAGCAGCAGGCTAAAGTATACAAGGAATTAGATGGGGTTCATGTAAAACTGAGACAGTGTTGTGGGTCACTTACAACTCAGCATATTCTGTAATTCTCTGATTCTGTGTTTGAGGATGCAGAAATTCGATATAGAATCATAGAACCACTGAATGGTTTGAGTTGGAAGGGACTTTAAACTCATCTCATTCCTCCCCCTTCCACTATCCCAGGTTGCTCTAAGCCCCATCCAACCTGGCCTTGAACACTTCCAGGGATGAACTGACAGATATGTTGAAACTGCAGGCAAGACTTGAAGAAATCCTCACTGAAGTGGGGACTGGTAATATCAAAACCCTGGAAGTGTCTCTTCATGGACAGTGTTTGCCAGCAGCCTCATATGGAAGTGCAGAATTGCTGCTGCTGGCCTCTGCATCTGATGAAGAAAAGGGAGGAGGGAAGGGAACCGTGTTGGTTTGATAACAATTTGATTTCAAAATCATGATAGATAACTGCCAAGATTTTAAGAGTGATACCATGAGGTTAGAATTGACAATGTGCCACAAAACATCACCCATTAGGATCAGGGATTTATCTTTTACGTCATTCACTGAGTAAAACAACTCAGAGGTCTGGTGGCCTGTGTAGGGGATGTCGTGTGCCTGCAAAGCTGAAGAAACAACCAAGTATGAGCAGGAAAATGTCAGAAAATAACAGGTAGAGTTTGACTGAAAACTGCCCTATGATACATCAACCCTGGGCTGCCATTGAGCCGAACATGGGCAGGCTGGAGAGGAACTTTCTGAAGTTCAACTGTGGCAAGTGCAGGGTCCTGTGCCTGAGGAGGAGTAACCCCATGTAACAGTACCTGCTGGGGGCTGATCAGCTGGACAGCAGCTCTGGGAGAAGAACCTGGGGGTCCTGGTGGGCTCCCATGAGCCAGCTATGTGCCCTTATGGCCAAGAAGGTCGATGGTGTCCTGGGGTACCTGAGAAAGAGTGTGGCCAGCAGGTCAAGGGAAGTGATCCTCCCCTCTACTCAGCCTTGGTGAAACCACGTCTGGAGTGCTATGGCCAGTTCTCAGAACTACACTCCTCGAGAGAGACATGGAGCTCCTAAAAAAGGTCCAGCAGACCTACAGAGACGATGAAGGGACTGGAGCATCTCTTTTATGAGGAAAAGCTGAGGGAGCAGGGACTGTTTAGCCTCAAGAAGAGACAATTGAGGCGGGAGCTCATCAATGTATATTGGCATCTGAAGGGAAGTGTCAGGAAGACAGGGGCAGACTCTTTCCAGTGGTGCCATCTGAATATGAAGAACAATTCCTTAGCTGTGAAGGAGACAGAGCTCTGGAATAGGCTGCTCAGAGAGGCTGTGGATATCTCCTTCCCTGGAGATATTCAAACCCCATCCAGCACAACCTGCTCTGCAGAATCTGCTTTAGCAGGGGTTGGACCAGATGAACTCCAGAGGTCCCTTCCAACTCCAGCAGTCCTGTGGGATGTTTTTACCAGATATTGTTTCATGTCTGAAATTTCTAGGCTAAAATAAATATAAACAAATTAAAAAGTATCAGGAGCCATGGCGGGTGGGGGTGTGGGGGAAACTGAACATAAGGACAGGATGAGACACAGGAAACTTGTTTGAATATAGTAGATTAAGAAGCTTGAGACAGAGCAGAGTAACAGATGGTTTTATCTAAGAACTCTCATGCAGAAAAGTCTATTGAGATTAGAGATGAGTGATCTGAGGTTTCCCTGCAGCAACCAATGCTGGATGAAGTGATAGAGGCTCATATGGTGTAGACATAGGAAAAAAGAGAAGACCAAGGGGGCAGGGCAGGTGTCTGTGCCTGGAACCAAGGCATCAGCAGAACTTCTGTGATCATAGACAGCTGAAAACTAAAGGTGGGGTTTGGCTTAGCAAATGATGTCATACCATTCAGCTTGTTTTTTGCTTTCTATTTTTAGGTAAAAAGAAAAGCTACAGCAAGAAATTGTGCTTCAGATGTGCCCAGTCAGCACCACGATGTCTGGAAAGGGCAAAGGCGGTGAGGAAGGCAGTGATCATTCCTACATTTCATGCCACATAGACTCTGAGTTTCGTTACAACCTCTTCACTGTTTTCTACAGTGTCATTTTCATTCTAGGCTTTGTTGCCAATTGCTATGTTCTCTGGATATTCAGCCGTATTTACCCCACCAAGAAACTGAATGAAATCAAGATATTCATGATCAACTTGACAGTAGCTGACTTGCTCTTCTTGGTTACGATGCCAATGTGGATTGTTTACTACCACCACCATGGAGACTGGATCATGCCTGCATTCCTCTGTAGTGTGGCTGGCTGTTTATTTTTTGTTAACACCTACTCTTCTGTTGCCTTTCTGATGGTCATCACATACAACCGCTACCAAGCTGTGACTAATCCTATTAAAGCTGCCCAGCTGACTACCCAGAGAAGGGGTATCTATGTAGCAGCAGCTATCTGGATCATAATAGTGGGCAGCTCTTTGTATTACCTTTTTGACAATAATACTAATCAGGAGGAGATTGGCTCAAAGAATTTCACTCGATGCTTTGAGCGCTATGACTCCTCGAGTGGTGTTTCAGCTGTTCTTGCCATTCATGTCATCATCTGCATCCTCTTCTATATCATTTTCCTTTTTATACTGGGCTGGAACATCGTCATCATCAGGACCCTCTTCTCCAAGTCCGCACGTCCACGCAAGAGTGCACAAGTCAAGCAAAGGGCCCTCTGGATGGTGTGCACAGTGCTGGCTGTGTTCATCATAAGCTTTGTGCCCCATCACATCGTGGACCTGCCTTGGACCCTGACTGTTTTGGAGCAGTGGAAGAAGGAAAACTGCCAGCTGCGCCAACAGCTCAATGATGCTCACCAGGTGACTTTGTGCCTCTTGAGCATGAACTGTGTGTTGGACCCGATCATCTACTGCTTCCTCACCAAGAAGTTCCAGAAACATCTTTCAGAAAACTTGAAAAGCATGAAAGGGAGTCGCAAGTGCTCGAGGCAAACCACAGACACAGTGATTGAGTGCACTATTCACCAAGAGGATGCCATTAGGATCTGTTAGGGCCACTCAGCCTGCTCTGATTGCAGATGGAGAGGTGTGAATTAGTCACTGAGGGACACAACAGAGGACCAGGATTTTACATTTTGTTTTTCCCATTAGACAGAAGCAAGGACACTCATTTCTTCTATCACGTGACTGGCAGAGCTGGAATGTATCTGGCAGCAAAGCACCTTCTGTCTGGGCTGGTTCTCATGGACTCTGAGAACAGCACAGACAATCTGCTTTATATGAAAGGAATGTGTCATTGAGCCTCTGCACTGAGCTGCTAGAAGCTGAGGGCACCAAAATTATCCGTTGTGTCAGTCCAGATGGAACCGTCCCACTCTTCTGCCTGCCCAGCTCTCATGATAGATCCAATCCAGTTTCAGAGCTGTAAGGGACTGCTAAAAGGCCTGGAAGAACAGACTGAGCTGTGAGTGTCATTGGATGACTTTTTTAAGCAGCTTACATGGTCCTGTGAAGAAAGTCTGAGCTGAAGAAGTTCTTGAGTGGCTGGAAGGGACTAATCCATGGAGTTCCTCAAAAGCTGTCAAAGGAGATCAGCACCTCTGATCCTTCCTTACCAAGTCAAATGGTCTGCTGGGATCCAAAATTTAGATGTCTGAGAGTAGCTATTATGAACTTTTGCTTCCAGGTCTTGAGTCAATCAAGTAGAGAAGGAAGAGAATTTGGCAGTGCCTTATATGCAACCCTCCCACCCCCAATCAGCATTAGGACCAAAGGGCACTGTGATCTGCCCTGGCTTCTTAGGTGACAGCAGAACTGGCCAGCCAGTGGTCTCATGCACTCAGTTTAGTAATTTCTGTCTAACTGCACGGGTCTGTGGACCCCCAATCTTTCTTAGGAGGCTCTAGATAACTGAAGGTTACTGTCAGCATGGGCATTACAATAAGAAAAAAAAAAAACAACAAAGGCGTAAAATGCCTTAGGGTTGTAGCCATTACATTATTCTTTCCCCCAGCCTTTTCAGTTCTGCTGCATAGAAGTGAAGCTGATTAGTTCTTGCTCTCCTACAGTAAGTGAACAGTTAAGTCATGGCCACTTTCTGAGTAAATCAGTGCTGGACAGTGGTACAGGACACTTAACAGACCTGTAATTCACATGCTCCAGCAGCACTGGAGACCCCTCACCCAGGGCTGGCTACAGTGCACTGGGGCTGAGGGCAAAGTTTTTTTCCATGGGCGCTGAATTCTATTACAAGTCATGAGACACTTGGGATTCCTTTTCTGACCCAAATTGCTCAATCTAGCCCAGGAAGTTGGGTGGGGAAGGGAACTTAACTTCATTTCACAACAGTTTTTGGTTCCCTAAACTACCTAGTCTGTTGATGACAGGAAAAGTGTATCTGATCTGTGACACCAATTATTCATGTGCCTTCCCACACCCACCCTAGAATGGGAGAGATCAGCTCAAGCCTTACCAAAGGCAGGACCGTTGTTTCTACTCCTTTGCCTATATTCAGAGGAGGTGTGAGTCCTTCAGAAGTATCCTCTGGAGCTCCTCAGGCAGCTTTTGTCCTTACTTGTGCCAATGAGCAAAAGAACGATGATGTTTATTTTTCTAAGGCCATTGCCAGGGTCAGCCTTGCATTCCAGGCCCAGCGCTGTACAGAGGAAAGAGTGTGATCGCAACGAGAATGCATCTGCCTGCTAGTCCTGGGCTCTGTTCCAGCAGTGGCCACCTACAACAAACAACTGCCAGTGCCTCTGAACCACGCTCAAAGCTGTGCCCTGAATCTGCAGAGCAAGAGCATATAGGAAGGGAGCAATTTCTGTAATTCAAAAGCCTAAGTCTGGCATGCTCGAGGAATCTGCCTTTGTTTCTGCCCTGCTCTGTGGGCATGTTCTGGCAGGAGGCGGACGGGGGGACCTCTCCATTTTCCCCCTTGGTCCCTATGGGATAAAGGAGCTCTCATTTCACAGACTCTAAAGCACAGAACAGATGGAGTTGCCACCGTTGGAGGAAATGGAAAGAAGTTTTACATGGAGAGCTGGCAAATGCATGATCTTCTGATTCCTGGAAAGCTCATAACAGTTTACAGTTTAGCTCCCTACTGTGGGTACCTAACAGGGCAGTGTGGGCTCAGGGAACAAACATAAACTTGTATCTAAGGAAAACGCTAAGTGGAGGAAGAAGCCACGAGGCCACTTCAGGAGATGTTGCAGTAATTAGTCAGTGTTTCTTAAACCAGGCTGAGCTGCTACTTCTGTTCCTGGAATTACTTTGTTGGTTTTACCACAAGACTGCATTCCTCTGCTCTACTTTGCAATGAAATAGATCCTCAAAAGTTCTTTTAAATAAAGTAATAAAGTGTGTTCTCCAAGTGTTTTGCCCTTAAACTTTTCCCACCTTCTTATCTTTCGATTTTTATACTCGAGGGAAAAGCCTTAGTACAAACCAACACAGCTTCAATGTATCTTTTTGTTTTTTTAAAATCACCGTATGACTCTCGGGAGAGGTGAAATTAAAGGCTCAGCAAGTTTCTACCTGCTAAAAGGGAAAAGAAATAATTTCAGAGTGGAAAAACTGAAAAATCTGCTATAGCTGTCCAAAACCAAGTCAGACAAAAACCTCAGAACGCTCCGACCCGCCCATGGGACATTCACAGGCACCTCGCTGTGTGGCTGCGACGTGAGGAGCTATTTTAGCGCGTTGGGTTTGCGTGGGCAGGTTGTGGCAGTGGGGGAGGCAGCGGTGGGGCTGCAGGGGGGAGATGCTGTGAGAAGGCGCCAGAAGTTTTCCCTGTGGCCAACGAGGCCAAAGGCACACGGCTCCAAGGCAGCCCCGTTCCTGGCCCAGGCTAAGCCCATCAGTGGCGGTGGCAGCAGTCATAACGAGAAGCAAAACCAGTCAATAATTAACAGTTAACAATTAAGAAGGAAAACTAGTTGTTGGCCAGAAGCAATTGGCAGCCAGAGAAAAGAGGAGCGAGAGGATGTTGAGGGGCGGCCCTGCGAGGCCCAGCGCCGGTGGAAGGCGGGCAAGAGGGGCTGAGGCTCCGGGGGGAGCCCGGGGCGAGGCCGCTGCGGGGACACCGGGGGAGCAGAGCCCCCGGGGGGAGCCCGGGGCGGGCAGGACCCGCAGGGCAGCCCCTGCTCTGAAGGACGGCGGGGGCGAGGAGCGTGTGAGGCACTGACGGCACAGCCCTGTGTCCCTGCCCGGCCGCGGGGAGCAGGGGCAGAGCCGGGCGTACAGCTCCTCCGCGCGGCAGCGAGGGGCGGGGGAAGGCGCCTCAAGTTTTGGCGTTATTTCGCATTACCCTACTCTGATTTCTCTGGCCATAAGTTAACCGATTGCCCCAGCCGAGCCTGGTTTGCCCGTGGGGGGTGAGGACTCCCTCCTGCCCGGCTCTCCATCCACGCTCTCTTTTCTCCCCCGTGCTCAGCCCGGCGGGCGGTGGCGGGGCAGGGACGAGCCCCCCGCGCTCGGACTCCCTCAGGGCCCGGGCGGGTCCGGGCGGGGCGGTGACGCCACTGCCGGCGCGCGCCGTGTTCCGGGGCGGGAGCGCG
>VXBA01005583.1:6402-63744 GCA_013399895.1 Serilophus lunatus | reverse complement strand
CGGGCTGGGCGCGGGTCGGCTCCGCTGGGTGTCCCTGGCTCTGGGAATGCTGTCCAGAGCTGCTGGAGCTCTTCTGTGCTGGCAGCTGCTGCGCAGCGTGCTTTGTTAGCTTGCTGCTGTGGTTTCCACCCCAGAGCCGGTCCCTGGTGGAACGCGGCTGTGGCAGTTCTGGTGGAGCATCACACAGGGGAGTCACGGGGGACTTGGCCTCGGTACGGAGCCAGCTCTGCTTCAGTGCTGCACTTAATTTGTGCTGTAGTAACCTCCAACCGGTAATTAAAAATCGACATACTGATTAACGGTCATCACAAAAACCTTATCTACCACTTGCTTGGTCTCCTTCAGATTTGTCTGTTGTGGATGATCTTAAACTCCTGAAGCTGCATGAGATACGTTTTGTTGAGAATCACAATTCACTTGCCTGAAGTCACTGATTTTGTAGTAAGTTACTTTTGAAACAGCACGAAGACAGTGGTTTCCTCAACCTACAAACCTACAGACCCACTGGGCTGAACATGCTGTGCTGGGGGATTTTCCTGGTCACCTCATGGTGCAGCCTTTACTTGTGAGCTCTGCTACTCAGCTCACCCCAGCAGTGATCTGCAGGTACATCCTCCCTGCTCTGCACTTGAAAGGTCACTGAGCTCAGAGTCCTGCAGTTTTCAAGGTGTTTCAGTTCCTCCACAGTGTCTGTTTGCAGCTTTTGTCTCCCCCTCAGCTCCTCCTGAGGCTGCAACAGATTCAATAGAAAAATTGTTGCTTTTCAGTCATTTGGTTGGAAAACTGTCACAGGTGTATGCAGCAGATGGAGTAATTCTGGGTGACTTTGGAAAGTTTGTAACTTCTCAAAACTTTGCCCTGTGCTTTTACCCAGATGCTGAATGAGTTTTGAGTTGAATATGTCAGAGGACACTTTGTAAATGGATTTCCACGTTTGTTGTGGGGATGGGTTAGAGCCACTCTGCAGCAGATTAACCTCCTATTTCCCAAGTTCTTTGTACTGAAGGGTAGCTGTAGATGGCTGAATGTAAAACTACATAAAATATACTGAAATAAGGTAATTGAAAGAAAAGGTGAGCAAGTAGTGTGTTGCTGTGTGCAAGCCATGCTGTACATGGAGGCACTGGAGTATAAAACAGATAGTATGTCACTGGGACATGGGTAACTCTGTGCCTGTACTCTCAGCAGGAGCAGGACTGTTTTTTTCCCTCCTGACAAGTCTCTACTCATTTTTCCCTGAAAGCTGCTCCTCACAAGTGGATGTTTCATAAAACTTGTGCTGAGTCTGCAAACCCCTGTGGTTGGGAAAGGAGCTGTGAGGTTGGAGATGTGTGGAAACTTCAGAGTCTGAAGTGGAATTGTGTCAGGACTTAACAACTGATGTTTTATGAGTGTTCTCACACCAGGCAGAGTCTACAGATCCTCCCCTGCAGACAGCACCTTCTTGCAGGAGCTCTGCAGTGGTTTTGTCCCCTGTACCATGACCAGTGGCACTCACTGAGGAAGGTCTCTTTCAGCTTTTTCTTGCTTTGTCATGTCTGTACTTTATTCTCTTTCTTTCATCCTAATTTTTTCCTGTATTTGGTGAAAGGGCAGCATCTCTTCAGCAGTGTTCTCTGGTGGCCCCTCTCTAGCAGTGACTTTGGGGCAGTTCATGCAGGTGCTGTGTGACTGGAGGCACTTCAGTACCTGAGTAGCCTGAGAGGCTTCAAATCCTTTCTCCTTGGAACTGCCTGCAGAGCCTGAGTGAAAGCAAAGGCTCAGATCTCCTGGGGCCTCAGCTAACTTGGTGTCTGGGAGAGTGTGGTGACACAGCAGGGCCCAGCAGCCCCCTCAGGGGTTGGTGCTGGTGTGAGTCACACCTTCCCTGCCATGGCTTTTCCAGGTTGCCACCAATCAGTTCTGTAACTGAACAAGCTAACAAGGAAACAAGCCTTGTCTTTAGAAAAGTAATAGAGTATTGTGGTGGAGCTGATTGGGAACTCTTTCCATCTCTTAAATAAGCTTTTACTTGAGATTGAAGGAATGGATGGCTTAATTTCAGAGGTGATGGACCAGTTCAGTTCTGCAGAAGATGGGCCCTTCCTGAGCTGAGACTTTACCATGGAGCTATTCTTCCTTCTGTGTCTTGAAATGAGTGTTTGGGTTTGAATACTGACAGTGCTGTTTGTGTGAGAGTCACCAGCTGGAACATCACATAAAGTGTGTGACAACTTTAAACCTATTTCTATACAGATTGTCCTATCATGTGTAGTTCAGTTTCTGAGATTTGACAAATTAGTCTCATATAATGTCTTTTCTGTGACAGTTTTTTTCTCTGTTCTTTTTAAGACAGCTTAGGAATTTTTTCCTTAAATATGATGGATTTAAGATGATTAGGGTAGAAAAATACATATTCAGGATCAGGTTCACTTCAAGAAGCAGGTGATTAATTATTCTTCAGAGCAGAAAAGAACAATAGCAACTGTTTTCAAAACCACATGGAAGTATTCTGGGTAGCAAAACACGTGAATTGGTTTTCCATGCTTCAGATTTCCTCACGCTGCTTGGTAAAGGTATGGTTGTTCTCATCTACCTGTTGGGGAAACTGCTGTCACAGAAAGAACCCTGTGGGTTCAGGGCTTTGAAATGTCTGGTCCCGTTTGCAGTGTGTCTGGTCCTGCATCCCATCCCTTTATAATAGCTCTTGAAATTCCAGAAACTGTTGCCTTGGTTATTCTCTGTATTTTCAATCTCCATTTCCTGTTGATCCAGAACTTTTGGGGTCTAGGAAGGGGAGCTGGCCTGTCTAGAAGATAAAGGGATTCAAAATTAATGAGAGCAGTCTTTTTTTTCATTAGCTTGGCTCATATTCTAGAGAACTGCAAAAGCATGTGAGGTTTAAGTCTTCTTTTTTCTACAGTATCTTTTTTTTTTTTCTTACAATCAGTAGTTAGCTCAGATGCCAAGCCTGCTGCTATGTTGACCTTTCTGGATATGAGGAAAAATTAATTCTTCTGGCTTAAAAAATAAAAGAGGTTATGAAATACTCACTCTTGCCTGAACTGAGGAAAGCCAGAAAGTCCCCATGATATAGTGGTGCCACTGCTGGCAACATTTTACAAGGGAGCCAAAGTAGTTATAAATATCTGCATGATGGCCATCCAGCACCTAAAGAATTTAAATTTTGCTGGATAAAAACCAGCACAGAGTTGTCCTATAAGTTTCTCTAGTGAATAAAATTAATTTTTTTATGGCTGCAGTTATAAAAACCCAAATCCAGTTGATCTTTACTGAGTGTTAGTTCTTGTTGAACTACTGGCCAAGTCCAGTGTGTGTCCTGCAGCTTCTTTTCCAGCAAGAGAAGTAAAAAGCAGACTAGTTTTTGGCAGACTAGGCCTATATCAGAGATGACAGCCCTTTGGGGAGGGTCTTGATATTGCCAGATTTTGGAGCTAAAAGGCAGCAGAAAATTCTGTGGTGTGTTCTTTGCTAAAGGTTGCCTGGTACACAAGGGCAGGGGGAAGGCACCGGGTCCTTGTGCTGCCCTTGAGCCTGAGGAGTGTGTGATCCTCTGGGTCTGCCCAAACTTCACCTGCCCAGGGCCCCGTGGTCAGAGTGCCAGAGGTGCCAGGCCCTGGGGGCTGCAGGAGTCACTTGTCAAATCAAACCAGTTGTAACTTCATGGAGTGTGGGGCTGAGCACACTATGATTGTCACTGGGGGAGTTTGCACAGTGTGATTCACCTTGCAGGTGGTGTCAGCTGAAATGAAAATGCACAATCTTATCACTGGCCACATCTCCAGTGGTCACAGATCTGTTGGTAAAGCCACAATCAGATCAGGTGGTTCATCCAAACTCACTCATCTTGTGCTCCAGATTTTCTGCAGTCATCAGGCACTGCAGGACACACAGCACTGCTCTGGCTGGGATTTATTTGTTATCTGGGGGGGGGTTAATTCTCAGTGCCAAGGTCTGAAGAAAATCATATTTATAACAATGAAGATATATATCTTCATGATCTTGCTTGTTTCCTCCTTGATGCCACACTAGAAAAAGGCTGAAAAGCTTTTCAAGGTAAGAGATTTGGGATGCAGGGAAAAGCAGGGTCTCTGTTGGGATTTCTGATTGATGCTTCAAAGCTTCACTGTGTGCATAAGCCATGTTCATTGGACTGTGCAGTACAGTTACAACAGTTGTTGTGGATTGTCAATTGGCCTCTTAAGATGAAAATATTTCACCTCCCCTGTGCTGCCACTAAGATATAGAATAGCACAAATGAATACATTATTAGTGTTCCTTTTATTTCTCCCTAATGCATGAGAATGACTGGAATGCCAAATAAAGTTCATACTGGACAGAAAGGCAGTTACCACTGGGAAAATATCTTTAGTTTTGAAAAATCACAATCCTTTTTTTACTCTTTTGAGTACATTCTTATGTTAGTGGGACTTTACTTTCCTCTTGCACACTGCCTTTTAGAGTTATGGGCTGCTCAAAGAGATGGCTTCTCATGGGGTCTGTTTTCTGTTTGAAATATGAACATTCATCTGAAGATGTATGAAATTAATCTTGAACATATGCCAGGCCTGTGGAAATATATTTGAATGATGAAACTTGCCATAAGTGGAGTAATGATAAACAACTTTTTTACATTATGAGGTACAATTTCATTGTTCTGTTTAAATTCTCAGCAAGGCACTTGGTGCCAAAATGTAGTTGATGGGCTGTTAGATTATGGATTGGACTTGATGATCTTTAAGTTGTCTTACAACCTTGTTGACACTGTGATGTTAGCACTGGCCAGAAGGTCTAAGGACCTGGTTTTTGTGATGCCTTGAAATAGTGTAGTTCATTCTCTTTCTTTTGGTGTTTGTTTTTTAAGTGTTGACAGGAGTAAAACACACACTTGCTGTGCAAAGGGCTGAGTCTTCTCGTGTACCCACAGTTGTGGGAACCCTGAAGTCTGATGCTTTTCTTTAGCTCACCTCCTCTTTTTCTTTTCTCCTTAAAAGCTGTTACTCAGGAGCTGCAGTAAGTTGAAAAGCAAACAAACCAAAAAACGCTCCCCTTCCCAAAAACCCCACTTCTTTTTTCATTGGTTGGGCTCCATCAGGCCCTGCTGACTGTTCTGTTGCTCTTTGCAATAGGTGCAGTTGCCATTTGGCTGAATCTGGTAAAATCTGAGGGAGAACCTGTGGTCAGGAGCGCTGTCACACACAGCTGCTTATCCTGCACAAATGTCAGACCTTTCTCCTCATTTTTTCTGTATCTTTGGTGTGTGTCCTCCCATTCCTTCAGGGCCTTCCAAGGACTTTTTGTTGTGCAGGTGGAGGAAGTTGAACATGCATTTGGGATTGCTGCGTCCCAGCCAGGTTGAATGAGGCTTGGAGCAGCTTGGGGTGGTAGGGGTCCTTGCTGGTTGCAGGAGAGTGGAATGAGATTGTGTTTAAGGCCCCCCAACCCATTCTATGATTTGGTGACCCTGTGGTGGTGCTTGCAGCAGCAAGTCCTAATCCACGTTGGGTTACTCAGGGCAGTGATTTTTTTTGTTTAGAAGAGTTGGAAGAGTGCAAGAGCAGAAACTCTTTCTCAATAGTAAAAATGTTTCAACTAGAATGGTCCAAAGAAAACTTATATCACCACAGTTCTGTTGTGTAGAAGTATGCTTGCTGGAGGAGAGAGTTGTTTATTGCCTGAGTCATTGTTTTTAGAAGTTAATACATTTGAGTTCTCAAACTGTAAGTATTTTGTGTAGGTTACATGTAAAGAGTTGCATAATGACTAAGTGGCAGTTAGAGAATTCAAATAAATAGTGGCANAAAAAAAAAAAAAGAAATGAGAATAGATCTAATGTCAGCAGGGAAGAGAAAGGCTTTGTTGTCCTGGCTGCAATATCTTTTGGGTTCATTAGTATGTAGGGTTTTTGCTGATTGTCCTGGTCTGGAGCATAGGTGAGTGAGGGGCACTCAGTAAATAAAATAACGGTGCCTTCTTTTTTGTAAAAAATAGCACACAGAATAGTCAGGATCAACTCAGAGACTTTTTGCTTGCCTGGGAGTTGGTCACTGGTAGCACATATTAATTGTGGTTCATGCTGAAGAGGACATGAGCTGACATGAAAGAAAGAATTGGGAGAAATAGGACCTTTAGGGTGGATTTGGTAAGAACATCTTCAGCCATTTTTTGGCCAGAATTGACCCCAATGGAGGAGGTGGTGCTGCTGTTTGTGAGGTGTTTGTTCTTGTTTGAAACTTGGCTGACCTGCCAAAAAAACAGAGAAGGAAAATTTTGTCGGTGAGCTGTAGCAAGAAACAAATAATTTACCATCTAAGTCTGCATTTGTTTGAGACCTTAACTTGTTCTAAATTTGGGGGTTATTGAATTCCAAGTTTGTTTGTTCTTGGCTTGGGTTATTTGTGGCACAATAGTACTAACTAGCTGTAGGCTTTGTAATTGTAGCTGTGATTTGATGGTGGCCCTGGGGCTGTGCTGTCTGTGCTGTCACAAGGCTCTGAGGGAGGTGGTGAGAGGAGGCTTTCCTGGGCTGGAGAGGGAACACTCTTCCAAGTCAATAAGTGACTGCTTCCTACAGCAACCCAGCTTAAACTGTCAGGAGAAGTTCCTTTTTGGACTGGTGTGATATATAGAACCAAGCCTAAGCTTGTAGTGTGGTGGCTTGTAGCAGCCGCAGTACAATTAGAGATAACTGAATAGAAGGCAACAGTAGCCAAAATAAATCTAGCACATGGATATTCAATTTTAAGAAGTTAAAATACCTAAAAATGAAAGAAGTATTTTAAAAATCCCCCAAACCATGAAAAGATCTGCCCAAAAAATGAGCAGCCTACAAGGAACTTGGAGGCTATTTAAAAAAATTCTATATCAGAAGCCAAGATACACAGCAATTTGTTTGCTTTCACACAGTGTGTCCTGCCCATCCAATATCCCTGCATGGCTCAATGGGGGGAAAAAAAAGCCATCGTGGGGAAGAGATGAGTATTTAAAAAATGGAAAGTGTGGCAGGTGAGAACAGGAGAATATGTACCATGGCAGGTAAAAGGTAAAACAAGAATTAAAAAGGGTAAAAAAGAAGTGAAGAGCACTTTGCACAGAAGGCTCAGACCAGTAGTAGTATATTCTCCAAACTCATCAAGAGCAAGAGTCCAGGTAGTGATTGTATGGACTGCTCAGTGGCCAAGGGTGGTGGGAGGGCCACCTGAGGATGGTAAGGTTTGATGGAGGAACTCAGTGAATTCCTGGTTTTCACTGTTGCAGCTAAAGGTGGTCTCTGGAGGACACCCTGGGAACACCTTACAGATGACTGACTTTCACAGCAATAAGATGGTAGAGTTATAAAGCACAAACCCACTGATTACTGGAAAGTACAGAGTCAGTATGGCTTCTATACAGAGAAATTCCACCTTGTTAATGTCCTGGAGCTCTGTGGGTGTGTGGGTAGAGAGGGAAGCTACAGGTATAAGCAGATTTTCAGAAAAGAAGCCAGGGAAGCTACAGGTATAATCAGATTTTCATTAAAGAAGCCAGGTTTCCCCAAGCTTGGAGGAGAGGTGCTCTATGGATGGAAGCTGCTGGAAGCAGGGATTTGGACTTCAGGGCACCTCACCAGGTGCTTGCACAAGGTAGGTGGCTCAGGATCTTGCCCACTGTGATTTTGAGGATGTGCAGGGGTAGATATTTCCCACTCCTGTGGGACACTCTTGTGGTGTAGACTTCTCACATGGTGAATAAATTTTTCATCACGTCAAGCTGCAATTTTCCTGGTACTTTGTGGCCTTTACCTCTTTTTCTAGTCTGTTGAGATGAGTCTGGCTGTGTCTTTATCTTTTTTTGTCTAGCTTGAGGCAAGCTTTCCTTGCTGCCAGGACTCACAGCTGACTCGTGTTGTACTTGTCCACCAGGATACTTTAGGTTCTTTCCTGCAGAACCATGAGCTCTCTGTTTGTTTCCAGCCTGTCGTGTTACAAGGGGTTGCTCCATCCCTAGGGTCCCTTGTTGGACTTCCTTGGTTCCTGCCACCCTGTTCTTCTACCAAGTCACAGTCCATCTGAATTACAGCTCTGCTCTCCAGGCTTTTGGACTGCACCTCACAGTTTGGTCTTATCCATGGATTTGTTTTGGAAGGCATGTTCTGTGCTGTTGCACTTGCCCTGATGAAGATATGGACAGCTTTTTGTTACCAGCCACTAGTTAGGTTGTAGAGCTGTATTCACTGTATTCCACTGTAGAGCTGTATTCCAACCTGGCAGTCCAGGCAGTTTTCCTGTGGACAGGGGTCTGTCCCTGCCCAGTAGGGCTGCAAGCATGCCAAAGGACTCTGCATAACTGAGACCATGGAGTATTTATAGCTCCTTATTCCACAGAGCAAATAATTTCATCAGAGGGCACTCAGGTTGGCCAGGCAACACTTGCCTTTGGTGGATCCAGGCTTTTTGTTTCCAAGTCCCAGAAGGACTCGCTTGTCCTTCATGTGTGTGTGAATGGTCTCTGGGGATTTTCTTCACAGTCCTCTGAGACACTGAGAGAAGACAGACAAGTCTCATTGACTTCTCTGTCCCTTATTGCCTGTCTTGAAGGTGACATTTACCCTTTTCCAGTCATGAGTCACCTCCCAGACTGATACCTTTCCAAAATGATAGGAAGCACATCGTTCTCTATCCTGTTTGGTTTTACAGTTATGTCCAGTTTTCTGAAGAAGTCTCTGGCTTTATCTCTCTCTGCTGTTGTTAATGTCTGGGAGCAGCAGGGACACGCTGGTCCCTGAGGGAAGAGACACCAAGTGTAGTAGCACATCAGGCTGCTGCAGCCTCCTCTGAATGGTGAAGCCTGAAGCATTGAATCCCTGAGCCCTCCCTGTGCCCCCATCAGTTGATTGCCTGCCTGCTCAGCATCTGACCAGCAAGTTTCTTGGCCTGTTGCTGCCAGTGTGCTCACAGGAGCCCTAGGAGCCTTTCTTGTTGTAGTTTTCATCCCCTGTGAGATCTGAACCAGCCAAGCTTCTGATCTCTGCATACTTCAGCAGTTCTGGTCTTTACTTGAACTCCCGTATTCTTCCTTTTTGAGCTCAGTCATAAGTTATCTGTCTAGTGATAACTGGTATCAGAAGTTATCTGCCCAAACTGTCCTGCATCTGCTCATTTTCCTGCCTGTTGGGATGGACTGTGCTCTTGTGCTTGGGGGAAGCTGTCCTTGAGGACCAGCCATTGCTTTTTCAGGACCCCCAGTAGCACTGTACAGCTCAGATCATTTTTCTGAACAAACTGTAAGCTGGCTGCTTTTGTTGTCATCTTCACTTCTCCTGGGATCTTGAACTACTACTGTGTTTCATCACCACCTAAACATGTGATCTTTGATGCATTGAGTGACCTGACTTTTGTTCACCTCACCAGGTTGCCCTCACAGCGGATACTGGAGTGGTTGAAGTCCCTCTAATCTGGGGTCTGTGATCACAAGGTTTCTTCAGCTGTTTGAAGATGGCTTCATTTACTTCTCAACATCCACTACAACATTCCATTTTCTTGGCTGCTCATGTTCTGTCCATCATCCTGTAGCAGAGCTGGTTTATCTGAGCAGTTTGGCCACCCAGTCTTAGCTGTGCTGTCTCAAGTAAACTCTCCCAAGTTTGCTGATGTTACTGAAGTTTTGAGTCATAAAAAGCCACGCCAAAGGCAGAAGGGTATCACTAGACTGAGTGGCAGAAAAGCTTCAGGGTAGGTGAATTTACAGGAAATTAAGGTAATGAGCATAAATATGGTTTAGATTGCTTTACATAAATTAAGAGTAATTCCTCTAGGGAAAAGCAATCTAAGCCCTTTCTACAGGAGGCTGAACTCAGAACGCGCAGATGCAACTCCAGGAGAAAAACTTGAGGGCAGAAACGGGTCATGGAAATGATTCCTCAGTGTAAGCATCAGCCAAACAAAATACCAATGGTGTTGGTTGGCATTAGCAAGAGTATTGGAAATAACAGACTGAGATATCATTTGACTTTTCTGTAGTAAAGGTGTGGTTTCAGCCACATCTCCCCTGCTGTTTGCAGCTGTGGCTGCTGTGTCTCAAGAGGAAGCAGAACAGTGACTGTAGGGGCTGGGACCCTGATCTGGAGAGAGAATGTGGTCAAGGTGCACAAAATCCTGAAGGCAAGGGCTGTGCTGAAGGCTGAGCTGCTCAACCAGACCTGCTGTACCAGGACTGAGACAGCCCTTGGAGCCCTGGTGGAGGTGTCCAGGCTCACACACCCCCTGCCAGTAACATCTGCTGGATCTGCTCCAGGGGGGTGTTCTGGGCTCCCTCCTGCCTCTGCCGTCAGAACTGATGGTGTGTGAACAAAATGGTGTCATAAATCCACTTAACTCAATCAGCAGCTGAGCATTCAACACCATCATTTAAACTGGGTTTTTTTCCAGTAAAAAATCTCAGATATCCAATATTTTATTCTTAAGTTTTTTTCAGAGTGGGTTACTCTAGCAACTGATGTTGCTAAGACATAAGTAACTACAGATGTTCTCAGAACTGATTGCGCCCTGATAAACCCCATGCCTACTTCTAGTACAAAATAATAAAACCCCCCTAAATTTACTGTAGTCACAGCCTGTGTAATGAAATCGTAGTGAAGGTTGAGTATTGAAACATTCTTTAATAGAACTCTGGGTGCATTTTGTGGTAGCCTCTGGTCCTAGCTATATGACTTTTTGATATGTGTGAGCAAAACCTTTTAATGAAAATGAAATTTAGAGCTGCATTATGTCAATAATTCTGTTTTGTGATTAATGTGATACAGATGTGCTGTCTGACTGAGAGAGGTTTAAAATGTTCAGTCTTTTGTTCAGGAAATGTCCTGATCTACTAGAATGTGTCTGAAGTGGCTTTTAGGAATGAAAGGCAGTGTGTGCTGCTGTTGGGAAGTTCGTTTTTAAAACCATGGGAGTCAAACTTTTTTTTTCTTTCTGTCCAGCACTGAAGCCCTCAAAATTTGCCTCCCATTTATCAATTATGTGAAACCAACAATGTATTTGAGCCATGAGGTTCTGAGTGCTGCACCCTGTGTGGTCCTCAGAAGAAGAATCCATCAGCTCTCACCACAAGTTACATTGTCAGGAACAGAGGAGGGAATCAACTCCTGTACCTGTGTGACATTTCTGTGAGTGCTGTGCTTTGGTTTCCCCACTGCAAGGTGACAGCAGCTGTGTGTTCCTGTGCCCTGTGAGCAGTGCCCCTTGGCACTGGCAGGAATTGCCACATGATTTCTGAGCTCAGCGGGAGTTGTTTTTCTTGAGGATGAAGTTGTTGTTTCCAAATCTTCCTTTTGGGAAAACAGTTCTTTTCCCCATTAAAAATTTCCCTACTATGTTGCAAAATCAGATTGAAAAAGCATTGCATAAGAACTGGGAAAACAAGCTGCTTGTGTCTTCGGTCAAGCAGTGCAGATACAAGGATCTAAAAATCATGGGCAAGTGCATATGGAGCAGGCATTGCTTGGGATGAAACTGCATTTGTATTTCCACATTTAATTTCAGTTATTTTCTTATTTATTTATTTGTTTGTTTGTTTCCTACTGCATGGGTTTTTTTTCAATTATAAGGCCATGAAATTTTAGTCAGACTGTGATTTTTCAGTCCTACAGGACAACATTTAGTGTCATGGCCACTTGTACCTTCAGGAACTGGCCATCAAAAATGTCTTCCAACTTTTACAGCATCTGCTTCTGAAACTTCGTGGTTGATAAAGAAGGGAAGAGAGCAGGGAACCATCCAGCAACACTCATGGCAAAGGTTTATTTTCCTGGTTGTCACAGTATTTTGCAGATCCCAGTGTTGGTGTGTGTGGTACCTGGGTGTGTGTGTATGTGGGGAGGTGTGTGGAGGAGGAGGAGAAAAGCAAACAGCAGAGTATCAGTCCCTGCCATGAGCTCTGCTGGAATTGTTCAAGGCAGGGAATCAGCAGGCCTATGTGTACCCATTCATTAACTCGAGTCCTTTGTCAGCTCTGCTGCTGAAAAAGGGAACTAAGAGAAAACTGCCTGGAAAGGTGGTGGATTTAATGAAAGAGAGCATGAGGTACCGTGCTTTGAAGGTGTATTTTAGAGAGAATTTTTACAAATTATTTTGGACAGCAAGGCTGTTTGAGGACTTGGTTGTCTTAGAAAGTAGGGGGACAGCACACTGTGAAGTCAGAAATCCCACTTCTTTTTCCCTCTTGCCTCAGTTGATTTTCACACACTGGAGTAAGGCACCTGTGCCTATTGGCAGCCGTGGGTGACAGTCAGACAGGGAGTATGCAGCCTGAATTTGACTGTTGTAAATTAACTCCTGCACACCCTGGGAAGGAGAGTTTGCTTGGGAAAGCAAGTGACTTGTTTGAGGTATTTCATTCCATGGTGGAGGAGGAAAGCTCCTGCCTCTCTGCACATCACCAGGGTTGTGCCACCACATTGTGGTGGGTCCCTTTTCTTAAAAGTATCTTTAATGTTTTTTGATTTTCTAGTCAGACTCACCAGATTGAACATTTTGCACACTGATCTACTTATTTATTTCATTTGCATCAGTGCTGTGTTACAACTTCTCATGATCTTGGCTTTGTGTGAAGGAAGGGAAAATGAAACTTAGCACACAAAATTGTTCCACTCCTGACAGTCCCTTAAGGGGCTGTTTTACTCTACAGGACAGGAACCTGGCTGATGCTGTAATTTCCTGAGATCTTTAATCAGGCTGTTTCAAAGCAAAATGGGAGATTCTTCAAAACTTTATAGAATGCCTGTTTTTGCCAAATCCTCAGGAGAGATCCTGTAGGAGTGGGCAGCAGGCTGGGTGGTGCTGCCTTGGTATAGTCAGAACACTAGTCTGCCTATGTTGAATAACAAATTGGAAATATTTCAGCAGCTTGGCAGGTGAAATACTTATCACAGTTGGATATAGGAATGCTGAGACATGAAGAAGGATAAGATATATCCATGTGCCTGCTCACACCCTGATGTGGAGGGGCACAGGCAGTGCAGGGGATGACTGAGAGTGTATTTTGCCTGAAGATTGAAACTTAAATCATAAATCTTCAGAATAAAAAGCACTTGGAAGCTGTGCAATGCATAGTAATATCAATATGTCTCTTGTCTGTGGGATTTTTGGTTTTATTTGAATATTTTTATTAACTCTAAAAAAAGGAACTGTTGTGGATCTGCTACATCCAACTGTGCCAAATTCTGCTCTTCTCTGACAGAAGCTGCTTGTCATGTGGTGAGTGGCACAGAGTGGAAATACATTGTGAGGAAAAGCCCTGCTCCACTTGAGTGATGTTTTGGATTACTTGAGCTTCATGCTCTGATCCTGTGTTTGTGTACTGCATTGGACATTGTTATAAAATGCTCCACTGGAAAATATGGGAAGCCTGTACTGTGCTGCTTGATTCACATATATTCATTGCTGTTCACTGTGAGGTGCTGGCACTTAAATAACTGAGGAGTGGCAATGATTGCAGGGATTATATGTTATTATGTGTACAAAACATTGAATATACTGCTGTAAAATACAACAAAAAATGTTTCTATAAGTACACTTAGAAAAGTGTCTGGGGCCAGATGGGATCCAGCCAAGGGCACTGGGGGAGCTGGCACCAGGCACCTTGTCCAGCCTGCCTGGCTAACCAGGAAGGTCCCACTTGGCTGGGTGCCTGCAGCTGTGCTGCCCATCTACAAGGGTCAGAAGAAGGATCTGGGAACTGCAGCCTCACCTCAGTGCTGTAGAAGGTTACAGAAGAGATCTTCTCAAGTGCTATTGCAGGGCTCCAGGACAACCAGGGGCTCAGGCCCAGCCAGCACGGGTTCAGAACTGGCCTGCCCGACCTGATCTCCTGCACCAAGGGGACTTGCATAGGGAAAGGCTGTGGCTTGTCTACCTGGACCCTCAGTAAAGTCTTTGGCACCATTTCCACAGCGTTCTCCTGGCAAAACCGGCTGCTCAGGGCTTGCCAGATGCACTCTTTGCTGTGTTTAAAACTGGCTGGCTGGGCCAGCAGAGTGATGGGGACTGTAGCTGCACCCATCTGGGGCCAGGCACTTGTGGAGTTACCCAGGGCTCAGTGCTGGCGCCAGTCCTGATTACCATCTATTGATCATGTGGACAAGGGCACTGAGTGCACCCTAAGTTGGCAGATGATACCAAGTTGGGTGGGAGTGTTGATCTGCTGGAGGGCAGGAAAGTTCTGCAGGGGGGTCTGGACAAGGAGGGGCTAGAGAGATGGTCTAAGGCCAATGGTGTGAGGTTAAATAAGGCCAAGGGTCCTACACTTCAGCCACAACAACCCCATGGAAGCTCCAGGCTGAGGCAGAGTGACTGGCAATGGAGGGAAAGGCCTGGGAGTGCTGGTGGCTGCATATGAGCTGGTGTGTGCTCAGGTGGCTGAAAAGCCAAGGGCATCCTACTGTGTATCAAAACCAGTGTGGCCAGCAGTACCAGGGAAGTGATTTGTCCTTCTGTACTGGGCACTGCTGAGGCAGCTGGAATGCTGTGTCAGTTTGAGGCCCCTCGCTACAAGGCAGACACTGAGGGGCTGGAGCGTGTCCAGGGAAGGGAATGGAGCTGGGGAAGGGGCTGAGGGAGCTGGAGGGGCTCAGCCTGGAGCAAAGGAGGCTCAGGGAGGACCTTGTGGCTCCTCCAACTCCCTGACATTAGGGGGGAGCTGAGGGAGGGTCAGGCTCCGCTCCCAGGGAACAGGGACAGGAGGAGAGGAAATGCCCTCAAGTTGTGCCAGGGGAGGTTCAGATTGGATGTCAGGGAAAGTTCTTTCTTAGAAAAAGTTGCCCAGCTCTGGTACAGGCTGCTCAGGGCAGAGCTGGAGTTCCCTTTCCCAGAGGGATTTAAAAGGTCTAGATGTGGCACTTGAGGGCATGGGTTAGTGGTGGCCTTGGCAGTACTGGGTTAACAGTTGGACCCAGTGGTCTTGGAGGTCTTTACCAACATAAATGAGTCTATGATTCTGTGGTTTTATTTCAACTTTGTTTAGTAGATACAACCAAGCCTTACCCCAACCAAGGCTTTGTTCTGAGGGAAATAGTGACTGTGTTAAAGTAATATAAACCCATAGTCAATCAGCTTTTTTTTTTCTAATCAGTATAATTACTACTTGTTGATTTTATCACAGTATCCTGACTTTAATTATTTGCAGCTTGGGAAAATTGTTTCTCAGAGGAAATTTTATATTCAAAGTCAGGGCAGATGGGCTCGAAAAACACAAAATAAAAGTAAATAGCAGTCTAATCTTGTGCTCATAGCAGGCAGCTTTCAGAAATTCTATCCAGAGTATCTCATTTGGGTCTGACCAAGCTGGACTTTGTATTTGAAAAACAGGATGTAATGCAAGAAACTGTACATCACTTAGTAGGGCTTTTAATAGTGAATTAAGAATGGAGATGTGCAGGGCAGAAGGCAAGCAGCTGCTAGGAGCAGTTCAGCAGCCCATTCCTCTGCTCTGATGCCTTCTGGTTTGAAGTTTA
Source organism: Serilophus lunatus (assembly GCA_013399895.1). Lineage (NCBI taxonomy): Eukaryota > Metazoa > Chordata > Aves > Passeriformes > Eurylaimidae > Serilophus > Serilophus lunatus. The sequence goes on along the minus strand of VXBA01005583.1, from coordinate 48,260 downwards.
GATAATGTATCTTCATGAATTGGGCAAGCAAAATACAGCAACACACAAAACACTGAGCCTTGATATTTTGCATTGTTGTTGTTCCATGCAAGTTGGAATTAAACAGGATGGTTAGTCAAAAGAAGTCTGGATAAATAAAAAATGTTTAATTCACATATTACAGAATAGTTTTCATCAGGTAATTAAAAAAAATCAGCCCATAAAAAGTGTGTTACTTTGCTGATTTCCAGAAGCAGAACCCTGGACTAATTTTTCTGAATGTTCCTTTCATTCTTGAGCTCATTCAATGGCTTCCTGCACACTTGGTTCCATTTTGTACTTGTTTTCTCATTCACAAGTCCAGAGGACCACAGAAGCATTCTCACCACCTGAGTCTGCTTTTGAGGCCTCCTGTCTCACAGAAAGAAGAGTAGACACACGGGTGGGAGGCCTGAGGTGTCCCCAGTGCCCCCAGCTCGGGCTCAGCAGGTCAGAGCCCTGGGTGGGATGGGGGCAGTCCCTGGGCTCCCGGGGGCAGCTGCAGCAGTGTGGGCTCTGCTGATCTGAACACCTCCAAGCTGTGCTTTGCCACTTTGGATTAGGGTCTAAAACTGTTCCTTGATAAACTGTGTGATCAGCTTAGCTGAAGTGCCGTTACCTTGAATTGTGTACAAGTTAAAAATCTCATTTTGAGATTTGATGTGCCCCCCAACCCCTCCCCCCCAAAGAAAAATTTAAAACATTTTAAAAAAATTAAAAATCAGTGTTTATTTTCAGTTTTTAAAAATCCTCTGTGTTGCTGGCGAGCTGCTGGCTCAGTGTGCTCCTCTGAGGCAGCTCAGCTGTGTTGGAGGGGCTGACAGGGACAGGAGGGAGGCAGGAGCAGCTCCTCCCCTGGCCCCGGGACTGGAGCTGTCAGCACCTTCCCTCAGGTGTGTGAGGGGCACAGAGAGGGTCAGGCCATGGCCCTGGGCCAGGGGCTTTGTGGGCCTGCAACAAGAAGCTGTTTGGCTGCTCTGGGAGAGAACTTTGTGACTGCGTGGGTGATGCAGGTGGAAAGTGGAAAGGCTGAGGAGCCATACCTGTGTCACTGGGACTGATGTCTCTACTTCATCAAAGGGAAACATCAATGCAATGCTAAAGTTATGGTTTCAATTAGTAGGGCTATGGCTGAAAAGGGACATCCTGCTGCTCTGCTGCCATGCTCTGCCTGAGCCCATCCTGCTGGCTGCCCAGCACAGGGCTGTGGGAGCCTGAGCTGATTGCTGTGGCAGCAGCTCAGCAGAAGGGTTGTGCTGGGATCTGTCTGGCTTTCCTGTCCCTTTTCTTCCTTTTCCCTGGGCAGAGGGTCAGATCCCAGATCCAGGTGCTGTTGAGCCACACGAGCCCCTGGTGGCCCTGGGGGAGGGTGTGGGGCAGGCAGGAGGGGCAGGGTGTGCGAGGGGCTGCCTCAGAGCCCCCCATCACCCCCACAGCCACAGTGCTGCCTGTGCTGGGTGACAGCCTGGGGCACACCTGGAGTGCAGGTGTCTGGGGGAGAAGGTGTGAAGCCAAGTTCTCACTTGCCATCGAGGCAGGCACTGACTGTTGGCTTCCAGGTGCCCCGAGGTGCCTGACTTATTTGGGAAGAGGGTTTTGTTCACAAGTGTAACACATTCCAGTGGGACTTTGAGAATCTTTTTGTCTTTTTAATTACTTAGATCCTTCTCAAAACCAAAACTCAAGAACTGCTCACAGCTTTTAAGCAAAGCATGGAATGGGAAGTTACTGCTTTGTAGATCAGTGGGGTGTAAAATTCTTTTCCATACTGAAGGCTTTCATGTGGGATTTTACTAAGAAATTACAGAACAAAACAGCATTAAATAAAAGTGAGGGACAGGACAGGAGCTCTTGGTATCAATGTCAGATATTCTTGCTCATGGCCATTGGATTCTGTGCTCCTATTTGTTATCTGTGAGTGCCACAGTTTCTCTTCAGTCCTGATTTTTTTCTATTATTCCTGCAAAAAAATAAAAAGGAAGTAAGATTTGTATTTAAAATAAAGCTGCTTGAAAAAGATGGAGGAAAAACTGTAAAGGTAAGAGCAGTGCTTTGTATTATAGACTCTGGTATGCTGTTGAGAGGGTCACTTCCAAAGAACAGGAGTTATGGAAGAGAGTGGTTGGGAATTCAGTTGACTTACAGTCCAGGCTCTGAGGGTCAGGAGCTTTGGTTAGGGGCTGCAGCCTTGCAAAGTTCTCAAGCCCTCAATGAAATGTTACCCTGGCATATATGATACACCCTGCCACGTGAGACCTGTCCTCAAATAAGGGAGAAACCTTTTATGAAAGAAAATTTATTCCAGGCTGCAGACCATCCCTGTGGCTGGCACGTGGGACTGTGCTGCAGGAGGGCTGCACGTGCTGCCAGCTTAAGTAGGTCTGGCAGGGGCCGAGGGGAGACAGCTATGGTTTTCAGGATGCTGCAAAGTTGTTTCTGTAAACTAGTTCTGTCACTTTTTGAGGGGGCAATCCCACGATTTGAAGGTGCCTGGATGCTCTGGACAGGATGGGAAAACAAAGTCCTGGGGGAAGGAGGGACAGGAAAACAGCTTTTCACATTTCCACTGAGATTTACAGCCAGGCTTTTGGGGCTGCAGAGGCAGCAATAGGTTGTAGCTCAGCACAGAAAGTCACTGGACTTAATTTCTTCCAACCCACTAAGTGTTTTTCAGCATTTCTTCTCATTCCTGTAATCCCCAGGGCTGTGCTGTGTGTGCAGGAATGTGCCACATGCGTGTGGCAGAGCCACCATTGCTGGGGTGGCACAGGAGGCACCTCTGGCTGTTGGTGCAGCTCAGGGGAACCCCAGCCTGAAGAGATTGGGTTGCTTGAAAGGGGTTCCAGAATGAGAAGGGGAAATAAGGAGCACACAGGTCACACTGCTGGTGCACATGGGGTGGGCAGAGGGGGCAGCTGGGAGGACATGGGCCTTTGTCTTCTGCCCAACAAATGGCAAAAATCAATCAGGTTATGAAAATAATCTGCAATTTCCTTTTCATGATTTTAAAGCCCTGAGAGGTAGGAGCTTTTTGATGTAGGGTATAAGATGTCTCTGCTAAATGCTTCCAAAATAAAAGTGATTTTATAAAATTTCATCAAACTGCTCTTTTTGAAAGGTGCAATTGAAATAATGAACTGACTTTGTGAATTTGTCAAGGGACAGACAGCACTGTGTGTAAATACATTTAGGTGTACAGTCTTGTCCTGATTTTTTTTTGATTGTTATATAAATGTTCTAAATTAAAACAGGTTAGATTGAATCATGATGTTTACTGACCTACTAGACCAGACTTGATCATTTTCAGTGTCTTTAAAATCATGGTGCACGTGTCTGATTAGTATGTTGGCTTCTGCAGTCAGTGTGGTCCAAGTAAATGATGTAGAAATGTGCCATGTGCTTGAAAAATCTGTATCTTCGAAGCTTAAAGCTAAATCCCTTGTTTATGAAATCTTTCCATATGTGAATTTTGTCTTTTATTTGCAAGATGGCAACATGAGTTTTGTGGGAGGAGTATATAGCAATTAATATGCTCTGATAGCCTACATGATAAGCCCCCCAAAAGTACATAAAGCTATGAACACCTTTTTTTGACAGGCCTTGAAGACTGGTGAGGAACTGGCAATCATTTAAGCATTTAAATATTAATACCCATGGAAGAGCCACAAGACTTACCCGAACAACCAGTAAGTACATTTGGAAAAGGGGAAAAATGAAAATATAAACCAGACAAATTCAGTATACAGTTATTTTAATTAATGTTGGAAAAGAAGGCTGTACTTGCTGTATTGATCCAGAGGAGACAAGAGCATTTTGCTGGGCATAAAATGTGCTGTACATTTAATTTACTGTAACTGTACAGGCAATAGTAATAAAGGAATGTATTAAAGGAATGTAATAAATTTATGTATGCTGGAACTCTATAATATTTCTATGCAAAATAATTACTTGCCATGCTCAGAAAACTGGACTATTTCAAGCCTGTTGTAGAGAAAATAAAATTCACTGCTTTGGTGACAGAATCAGCATGCTGATTATTACAAGGTATATAGTTTTTAATTCTTTATGTGCTTGAGATCTTGAAAAGTTCCTGTGATCCATTGTTTCCACAGGTGGAAAGCATTTTTGTGATGTGTAATTTAACAGTCAGTGTGTTGGAGTAGGGAAGCCTGTCTGAAGATTAAAATTGCTACATATTTGTGAAGTATTTGCAGTGCTTTTTGCATTATCAATAACTGATATTATCACAGCACAGAAGTGTTGGGTAGAGCAATTATCAGTACAGCATGAGATGAATTAAATTAGTGCATCTAAAACATAATAACACAGGAATTAAGGGGAAATGTTTGTACTGATGTTCAGTTCCCAAATTAAACCTGATGCAAACTTGACAAGAAGTTGCCAACTCACCTTGAGAGTGAAGCTTACTGTAATTTTGGAGACCTTGTCTAATGCACACAAAACCAGAATAATGTACTGAGGGCACTTTGGGGGTGTTGTAATTGAAAGGAATTTTATGCATTTTAGATGTGAGAATTTTATATTCCTCCATTAAACTAATTAGAAAATACATTGTAATGTTATTTATGCAACTTTATGACTTAGGAACAAAATCAAATGAAATGAAAATGCAAATTTACAATTGTTCAGAACCTTATAACCTGCAGGTGGTGGGCCTGAGTAATATGCACAAAATGTGAAACTAAGCAGCAAAACCATAGAGTTGGAACTCCAGCTATTTGTAGGATTGAAAAATGAATTGTCTGCATTAAAAACAGGAAATATCTTTAAGTACATCCTTATATAATGAAAACTGTCTTTATTCTTCAGGGCATGAGGGGTAGTGTGCAGCTAATTTTCAATACATAGAAGCACCCTCTAAGCAGATTCTGCTGTAGTTCTCAGCTGAAGATTTTCCTGGTAATTTCTTTGGAGTAGCTGATGCCAGTCAGTCATTCTACAACAGAATGTGAGAGTGGGTGGATTACCAGGAGTGGGGCAGTGTTTTGGGTATAGTGGCATGTTCTTGCAGGAAAGATCCCTACCCAGGATGCCAGTCCACAGGAATTCACCCTGGCATCCTGCTGAGGGTTTCACAGTAGAGTTTGTAACTTGCATGCAAAAAAAGGAATTTGTGCTCAAGCCAGTGCTGTCTGTGCTGTAATACTCTAAGAACAGGATCCATCTGGGCACCTACAATACCAGAATAAGTGCTGAATTGGTTTTATTTGGGATTCAAAACTCCTAATTTATTACATAAAATATATTCATGTTCCTATCTTTATGTAATATTAAAATATAGAAGGGAAGAGAGTGGAGTTTATATCTCTGGTTCTGAATCCATACAGAATGAGATTTTCATTGAATTTATGACTGTTTTATTCAATTCCCACAAAATTGTTCTTACCAGCCTTTTGTGGCTGTATGTCCCATCACCTGTTACTCACGTAACTGACATGGCAATTCTGCTGTACCAGGTCCAGTGGTAGCCCTTTTTTTCTAATTAGAAGACTTGTTTTGAGATGAAGAGCCCGTGGTTACAGCAGTGAGCTCTGGAGTGCTGTGCAAGGCTGTTCCTTTCAGCAGCACTGCAGCCCCTCTGGTGGGGAGCAGTGCTGGCTGATGGAGGGCTGTGCAGAGCTTCCCTCCAGGGGAGTTCCTCTTAACTGTGGCTCTGAACGTTTTTGTCTTTGCAGGTGAAAAAAGCCAAGATGCAGGAATCCAGAGAACAGAGCCTGAGGTATGGCATTTTGAATTTGATTGTGGTGTAGAACAGTTCTTAAAGTTCTTTTATCATTATAAAACTTCTATTTTAGAAGCTTACCTATTGTTTTATTTTTCACAGAGCTAAAGCAAATATAGTCACTATGGTATTTGGTATAATTTTGAGATTAAGTTCCAAATAAAGCAATGATTACCTGTACCTTTGGTATTAAGCTTCTTTGAAAGTGTCTTTTACAAAGAGTTTTAATGGCATCATCAAAACTGTTTCATATAATGTGATGAGACTGACATGTCCTGCACATAATATGCATTTATTTTGGTGAGACTCAGTATATTTTAGTAATATCTGTGCTATGATTCTCAGTAAAACTATGTGGTAACTGCTTTGAGAAATGAAACCCTCTCGGATTGGTAGCCTCTCCTGTTTAAAACTCTTGTGTGATGCTCTTTTTAGCCTCAGGACATCCTTTCTGCTGCATATTGTATTTAGGAATCAATTATTATTGGTACTTAGAATAGCTATATTAGGATTTATTCTGTTCCTCTGAGTAGCAGCAAATAGAGTGGAGAAAGATTTCTTTTTGGAGTCTCTGCCACCCCAGTAGGAAGGAGGAGGAAACATTTCCATTTCTACAGGAGTGGACGTGATATATTCTGAGAGGTAGAAATTTGAGCTCATCACACAAGCCCTTTCTGGCCAATCTGGGGTCTGAGGAATTACATCCTATGAGGGGTTTTTCCTCTCTGTTGGCTACAAAGGGCCCAAGAGCAGCATGGACAGGTCTGAACATGCTGGGGTGAATACTGTCCCTTCTTCTGTGTGTCACTGTGATCACAGCTCCCTGTGGGTGCCAGGAGCTCAAGGTTTGAGTGTAAACATCCTGTAGTATTTAAAAACAGAAGAGGGGGAGGGATAAAACTGCATTTCTAACTTGATTAAATATTCTGTTTAAATATTCTCGCTCTATTTTGATAAAACTTTGCATGATTTTAATTTTGACCAATGGATTAGTTTAAAAGAATTTATTGCACCTGTTTCTCCCATCTCCTTGCACTGCTGGGGGTATAGGAAGGAGAGAGAATCAGGAATTTAGTTGAGCCTGGGAAGCAGGGAGCTGGGAGGGGAAGGTGTTTTAAGATTTGAGTTTATTTTTCATACAGCCTGTGCTCCCTGCACAGATCAGCTCAGGCATCCTTAGGCTCTACCTGAGAGTTTAATTTGCTCATCCAACAAAAAACCTGTGCAGTTATTTTTGCTGGGATGCTGAGTAGACTCATGTTATGGAGACAGGCAGAGAGCACCATGCTCGGTGCACACCTGAGCTACAAGCAGAAGTCCCCCTTCAGTATCACTAAAATGTTACTTTGGCCACTTAATCTGGAGAAACTGCAGTCTGAAAATGTCAGAACAACACACAGATGCCTCAGAACCTCTGGAAAAGCTGTGTTGCGGAACTAGCAATAGTAAAACTAAAGCCAGGAAGGCAATCATCAAGGAAAAAGAAGTTTCATTCAGAAATTACCTGTACTTTCTACTCTGTTCATGAACAAAGCAACATTGGCATGGAACTGAAACACTGTGGGACAAATCCAAACTAATCCAGTAACCTGCAAATGTGTGCAAGTGCAGAAGTTCCCTCAGTTCAAGGATGCTTTGACACTGGTCTTCAGGGACAAAGCCAGCAGTGGGGCAGCACCAGTGGGCACAGGAGCTGTGACAGCAGGGCCACTGACTCCACCCATGGCAGCAGTTCCTTGGCTGCTGCAGGCTGAGGGGATGGAGAAGCCAAGGAGTGTATGATACCAGCCAGCAGTGCCTGGCAGCTCCATCCTCCCCTGGGCTACTCCTTCCCCATGGGCTGCAGATGGATCCCTGTTCCAGTGCCTGCTTCCCCCATGGATCCTGAGCTCTGCAGGGTTGCTTCTGTCCTCACTCCTCTCTTCAGCAGCAGTTCCACAGGTTTTAGTCCCTTCTTAAATACACACCTTGTCCCATAGGTGCGCACACTGTCATTGATGGGTTCTGTGAGCAGCAGGTCCCTCCTGACACGGGGGCAGCTTCTGGCAGTTTCTCACAGAAGCCAATCCTGCAGTCCCCCACACCTCCACTACCAAAACCTGGCCATGCAACCCCCTAATAGTTTAATGTCTAATTCCACCTGCAGATCTCTGTCTTGGAATCTCTGTGTGAAATGTCAAAGAGCACAGGAGTAGGTTCTGTGAAGAGTCAGTTTGCCTTGGTCAGAAAGGTTGAACCCAGGGGTTATGATGGCCAAGAATGTTAATTTAAGAGTTCATAATGCTAATGCCGAGCCTTTGTTTGTTCTGGCAGTCATGTGAGCAACACAGAAGATCATAAACCTGAATCTTCAAGCCTTGGTTCAAACCTTCCCATGTCCAGTGAGAGTGAGTATCCCCAAAGTTCTGCTCCCACTGTCTTTGCCCTTTTCTTCCACTGGTACCTTGCTTCATCATGCACTGGCTTTGTCTCCTCCTTGGAATCTTTAGCCTGCCCTCACTATGAGTTGTAAAGTAGGTGTTTGTTGCAGTGTTTACAAAGTGTTAATGCCTGATGGTAAGCAAATAGCTGCTTCTAACAAATATTCTTGTGTCACTGTCCCTCAGCTTGCTGCTGGGTACTGCTGTGTCTTACCTGCCTTAGACATAATTTTTCTTGAGGGTTGAGTTGATCAATAATAATGTCTATTGTAAAAGATGTTTTGTAAATCATCATCTCTACACAGCTGGTTGAGTTTTGTAGCAACATGGCATACACTTCATCTTAGACTCTGAACTGTACTGAATAACTGCAAAAAGCCCTGAGGAAATAAACAGAGAGGAAACAGGCAGGACATACAAAGATTGCATAGTAAGTGAGAAGTGGAATGTGTCCTTTCTTCTGGAAAAAAAAGGGCTGGAGGTTATTAGGAAAGTCAGATTCCTGTGTGGAAGACCTTGGACTGCTGACAGGTATTTCTAAGTGTAAATGAGGTCATCTTGACTGAAAATACGTAACATATAACATTCCATTGTAATTGATTTCATCTTTGCTATTTTAATCCCTGTGCTGTAATGTTGCAGGAGTTACCAGAAGTTTTAGCCTGCAAAATATGTACCTAAATGGATAAGCCATTTACAAATCCCAAAAATTGCATGCAGTATCATGCAATTTCTGCTTTTTTACACCATTACCTAGTTCTTTATATTCTATTTTAAAAATAAGAATTCTAGAAGTACCATTACAAAAATTTCACAAGACTTAGGCATTTTTGCAGGAGGGATGTGGGAACATCTGACAAGTGTTAAATGAAAGCCTTTAGGTCCAAAAGTTCCCAATTGGTGTTTCCTGTTGCAACCTTGTGGTATATGGGCTTCACATCATGAGTAAAGTCAAACACTGAGGAGCAGAGGTAGGTGGTTCATGGACCACTCAGAAGATTCAGAGCATGTGGCTGATAGTTTGTGTTTCTCCAATGTTTGTGGTCAGATTTCACTACAAGAAGGTTCTTGGGGTGGCAGGGATGCACATTAGGATTGTGGCAATTGTCTTACTCTCCTCAGTGGGAGTAACTGGTGGAACAGTTAATGTGGGACTGTTCAGATGTGGAAAGCCCAACTTGTTGAAGCATATCATATCTGCATGAAAACCCAAGGCAGAGTAATGCAGTTATCCATGACCATATGCCTTTTTGAAGGCTGTTAATCAAGTCACTCCAGAGGGAGAGGGAAAGTGTGGTCTTTTGTACTGGTAGTGGTGGAGGAGCCAGGCCTCTGGGCCCACCCAAAGACACTCTGTTAGCCTGGATTGCTTCCTGGGCAGGACTGGAGCCCTGGGTGCCTTGTCTGCTTCCAGAGAGGAGTCAGCTGGATCCACAGCAGTGCAGCTGTATTTGCTGGGGGTTTGGTTGTGGTGCTTGTAGATCCAAGGTGGTAAACCTGTGTACCGTGCAGATATATGGTCACAAAATTTGGAGCTCACAGCAGCATCCTGTGCAGTGGTGGTGGCATGTGCCAGAGGGGCTGCATGAGGCCAAATTCCTGGGATCCTGCCATCCTTGCTTTCCTAGTCTGATGGATAGCTGAGTATTTAATCAGGTCAGCTCATGTGAATCCAAGGGGATTTTAATGGCTCTTGGATTAATCCATAGCAGCTCAAGCCCCCTTCTCCACCCTGACCCAAAATGCTGTGAGAGCTGTCTCACACGGGGTGTACTGGAGCTACAGGCTGTGCTGAGTGAGAACATTTGAAACATTTCCTCCTTGGATTTGCAGACTGAGCCACTCTGTCTTACCAGTTTCAGAGTGCAATTGCTGTGGATTTATTCAAGCAGAAAAATGGAAACATACAGTTAAATGGAACTGCCATATTTCTTTAGAAGAATCTCTGGGACTTGTGCACTGCAGCTGTGCTTCACTGGATGTGTGGCTTAAGTTTGTGAAGTTGGAGCCACTCCTTTTTACAGGAAAGGCAAATTAGTGGAGCCATGCTCAGGCATAGTACGTAGGGGAAGAGGAAAGCTTGGCAAAACAAGCATTTGATCTCTGTTTTGGGCCACAGACTTGTTGCACATGAAGCCCCTTGGGCATATATGCAGGATTTTGTGCAGGACTGACATCAAAGTTTTATTATGACAAATGCAAAGTGATGGCACCAACTGATACGGAGAAAGAGCACTGTTACACAAGAAGGAATAGTGTGACTGCCTGATCTAATCTACCTGCTGTGAGCTGGCAAGAAGAATATTTTTGTGCAGGTACAGCAGTGTGTTTTTGAGAATTTGCTTTGAAACAGATACTCGGGGCACTAAAAAATCTTGTGTCTTGGTTAAAATGTACCATGAGTACACACATTTGTCTTTATTTGTTGGTTTTGAAAGCACCTCTGTAATTATACAAACTATTTTTTTTTCAGTTATGACATGCACTGATTATATCCCAAGGTCATCAAATGATTATACCTCACAAATGTATTCTGCAAAGTAAGTCAAGCAATTGTTACTGAACCCTGTAACTCTTCTTTCTGAAGTAATCCTTTTACATCTTTATGTATTTCTCTAATGCTGTAAATCCCACTTCCATTCTGGTGGCAGCAGATACTCATTGCTGTGAACACTGAAGCTGGCAGAAGTCAGCCTTTGGCTTTAGTGACTGTTGTTTTATGATCACAAGGATAGATGAGCCCCTTCAAGTAATTAGCAGCACAACAGTCTTGGTGAATAATGCCCATAATGTTTGACAAATAAACAATTTGAACATAAGTAAGTATAAGGGGAATATAAGATTTTTTCATACCATATTTAAGGATCTTCATAGTTCTTCCCATTGGAGCAGGTTAGGCCTTATCCGTCCCTGCTTGCTTTTATGTAGTCTGTGTGTGTGTCCCACTAGTTCTTACACATACACTGTACTGCAGTAGCTCTAGGTGAGGCATGAGAAATGGGACTAACTGCTTGTGCCTGTTGGAATGGGGAGTTTGTCCTTCCCAGCTCACCCTGCCCTCACAGTCCTGGAATGAGCCCTGGTGCTGTGGCATCATGAGAAGGGAGTCTCCCTGGTGTCACTGCAGGAAGCTGGCACCATCTATTAAAAGCCTGCCTTGGGAAGCACAAGGAGCTTATTGCACAGAGCACATGTCAGTCTGAATAGTTTTTTTCTTTCTGAAGCAATTTATTGATGTGTCTTCTGATTTGGAGACTAAAGATGCATAATGTAAATAGTTCTTTTTGACTTTTATTCTCTCTTTTCACTCAGGCCATATGCACATATCCTTTCTGTACCTGTATCGGAGACAATGAGCCCTTACCCTGGTCAGCCTCAGTACCAGGCACTACAGCAGTCCCAGCCCTACACCATCTACCCCCAGACCACCCAGACCTATGGACTACCTCCTTTTGGTAAGAAGTGACTTTTCAAAGGCTTCTTGGTGCCTGCAATTACTGTCTTACATCTCATTAAAGAGCCAGTGTTAAGCTTAACCAGGTGTTGGAGAGAAGAATTTGTAGAAGAGCACAAGCATAACTTAAATTGTAGACGGGCACTGGTCTCTTGATGGGACTTCATCTTAGAAAATATGATTTATTAAAAGGCTGTTTTCCTGGACATTAATTTAGATGTCTCTCCATGAAGTTTGCTAGAAGGTTCTTGGTTTGGGATCATAATTGTCTCTGGTTGTTTAGCTGTGACTGTGCAGTTTCTTTGTCAGTAAAATGACACAACACCCCATGCTACAGCATCTCTGCTGAAGGTATTTTTCCTTTCATTTTTGCTGCTAAGATGAAGATATTTTTGTTGTTTCATATTTCACCAAGTGAGATTTCATGCTAAAATGTCTCCAATTTTACTAGGCAAATAATTTACTTAAGTTGCTCTAATAACTGAGCCCTCTGGTAGACATTCCAGTCTTTGAAAATTCTTAAAGAGTCAGAGTTCTGTTGTCTAAAGCTCTAAGATGGGATTTGAACTGTCCACCCTGTGCACGAAGAGGGAGACACACCTGTGCAGTGTTGGACTGCTCTAGGAGATAATGGCTGACTTTCTCCATGGTGTATAAAGGGAGCTGAAGCTGAGCAGCACAGACAGAAAAATAGGTAACTTCTGGGAGGATTACCTAGTGAAAGTAGCTGCCTGGTCTTTCCTTATACTCTGTGTTAGAATCAAAGAATATCCTGAGCTGGAGGGTACCCACAAGTATCATCGAAGTCCAACCCCAGGCCCTGCACAGACACCCCAGCAATCCCACCCTGTCCCTGTTGTCCAAACCCTCCTGCAGCTCTGGCAGCCTTGGGGCTGTGACCAAACCCTGGGGAGTTTGTTCAGTGCCCAACCACCCTCTGGGGGAAGAACCTTTTCTTAATATCCAACCTGAAGCTCCCCTGACACAACTCCAGCCATTCCCTGGTCCTGTCCCTGCTCACACAGAGCAGAGACTGGAGCTGCCCCTCCACTGCAGACCCCGATGAGCTCTGCCCTCAGCCTCCTTCAGGCTGGACAGACCAAGTGATCTCAGCTGCTTCTCCTGTGGCTTCACATCCAGACTCTGCAGCATCCTCATATCTCTCTTTTGGACATTCTTTAATAGCTTTAGATCCCTCTTATACTGAGGCACCCAAATCTGCCCTCAGGATTTGAGGTGAAGCCACCCCAGGTCAGAGCAGAGTGGGACAATCCCCTCCCTGGCCCAGTGCTGCTGTTCCTGATGCCCCAGCACAGGGTTGGCCCTCCTGGTTGGCCAGGGCATTGCTGACTTGTGGCCAGCTGGCCACTGACCAGGACCCCCAGGGCCCTTTCCTAGCTCTGCTCTCCAGCCTCTCATTCCCCACTCTGTACAAACAGCCAGGACATTAAAGTGGCAGACACTGGGGAAAAAAACCCACACGACTAACTATTCACCCACACATATAAAATTTTACATCTGATTATTAAAAATCAACTTTTAACTTCTCTTTTTCATTTTCAATGTTGCCCTGCTTGGTTTCTGTAGTGGCTTGAGCCAGGCTGGATGCTGGGGACCCATTAAGCCAATCTCTCCTTCCCCCCCTGCAAACAACAGAGGAGAGAAAATATAATGAAGGGCTTCACAAGCTGAGATAAGGGCCGGAACAGATTCCTGGCTGAACACCTTCACAGGCAAAACAGACTCTGTGCAATTAAATTGATTACTAACAAGATCAGAGCTTAAGAATGTGAAACTTAGGAGACACCTTTCCCCCCACCCCCCTCCTTCATGTTCAACCTGAACAGGGAGATGCAGGCAGACAGGGCATGGGGTCAGCTGTTGCTTTCTGCTGCTGCTGCTCAGAGAGACGATCCTTCCCATGGGAGACAGTTCTTCACCAACTTCTCCAGCGTGAGCCTCTTCACAGGAGACAGTCCTCCACAAACTGCTCTGGCCAGAGTTCATCGCATGGGCAACAGTTCCTCAGACACTGCTGCCACATGGGTACAGTCCATCAGGTACAGGCAGCTCCAGTGTGGGTCCTCCACAGGCCACAAGTATCACCAGGAGACTCCTGCTTCAGCCTGAGCTCCTCTCCCCCCATGGTCTGCAGGTCCCTGCTCCAACATGGGCCTCCCACAGGGTCACAGCCTCCTTGGGGCATCCCCCTGCTCCAGCCTGGGCTCCTCCACAGGCTGCAGCTGGATCTCAGCTCTGGTAGCAGGAGCACCTCCTCCCCCTCCTTCTGCATTGCCCTTGGTGTCTGCAGTGTTGCTCACATGTTCTCACTCTGCTCTGCTCTGCTCTGAAGGCTGTCTTCATCTCATCTGAACTTTTTCCCTTCTCAAATCTGTTAACCCAGAGGTGTTACTGTCACTCTGACTGGCCCAGCCTTGGCCAGTGGTGGGTTTGGCTGGAGCCACTGGAATTGGCTCTGCTGGACATGGGGGAAGGTTCTGGCAGCTGCTCACAGACTCTACCCCTGGAGCCCCCTCACTGCTACCAAACCCTGGCCACAGAAAACCCAATACCATTTTGTATGTAAATATTGTATAACGTTGTCAACTCTCAAAAAATGGAAGGTAGCAGAGGTTGTTTTGTCTCTTAGCACTCAGCTCTGATGAGAAGGGAGAGCATCACTCCCTTGTGCAGGGAACTGGGGGAGCACCCCAGCTGTCCATGAAAATGCTGAAGTCACCATACCTGGAAATGTTCAAGAAATGTGTTGATATGGCACTTGAGGGCACGGTTTAGTGGTGAAATGATAGTAGTGTTGGGTTAATGGTTGGACTTGATCTTAAAGGTCTTTTCCAACTTTAACAATTCTGTGATTCTAAGTGTCTGTCTCAAGGGCTTGTGGTCATGCTGCAAGCAAACGAACTGAGCCTCTTGGAGATTGATCTATAGTGCTAAAATCTTAGTATCTTGATGTGTAAAATGACAAATTTTTTGTTTAGTTGAAGGATTAGATGTCTTTGAATAATAGTAGCTAAATTTCTGGCTTTTATTTGCTGCTGACACCTTTTCTTTAGAATACAAAGCAAATCATTTGTAGTGAAATTTTTGAAAAATGGTCTAGAAAATATATTAAATACAGACTCAGCTTTGTTAAATTTAAATTAAATTATAAATACTGTAATTAGAAGTGGTTGCTGGAACATACTTCTCTTCCCCATTGTTGTGCTGCTTTTTTGTATATGAACAGTGGCTGGTGGTTTCCTTTGCTTCATTTGTCTGGTGTTTCTCAATAGTTTGTTGTGGATGATGCACTGAGGCATCACACTGTGGTGTGTTCTCGTGTGGTTTACTGTGTCACATGTTGGTTTTTTTTAAAGACAAATATTTGTAACTATGTGCAGTGCTCCAATGAAGTTGTTTAAAAAGGTGTTTTAGAATTCTAAAATTTTGAAGAGAGGGAGTGAGGATGTGGGGGTTTTTTTGTGTGTTGTGTGTGTGTGGTGTTTGGTTGGTGGCAGGAGTGGGGGGTAAATTTTGGGGGAATGTTTGTTTTTTAAATCCAAAGGTTCTTGAGTGCAGGGATACTCAGCTGCTTCAGTGTTATACTCTGAGTAAACCCTAGAAATTCTTCTGAAGACCTGGCAAGAGATCTACATTATCTGCTGACTTCAAAGGAACTTCCATCTGTAAAAAAATCTTCTGAAATGTGATCAGTTACTAAAATGTTTTGGTGTGAATTTTAAGGTCTGTTGCGAAACACCTGAATTTTTAGTGTGAATTTGAGTGTTAGAAAGATGTTGAAAGTCATTATTTCCAGTAATGGAAATCATACTGGAGTGGTGCCTGCTGAGTCATACTAAGTAGATGGACCTTGCATGACAGAGGTGGAGGGTAGAGGACTGACCGTGCACACTGCAGAGGGAATCTGGTAATTGTTTCTGCTCACAAAACCTCCAGTGAGCGGCTGAGGGCCATCAGCTTGGTCAGATGTTTTGCCAGCACCCCAGGACCTGTTTCAGAGGTTGGCATGTCTTTCTAATGTGTATTTGTTTTTTTGTCAAAAAGAAGGCACCATGAATTATCGGACTGGAGCAGTACAGCATGACATTCAGGCCAACTGACAAACACAGGCATACTCCTGAGGCTGCTCAAGTCAGGACACTGCTTTCAGGGAAAGGATGATCCATATGCTCTTGTTGATTTGTCACCTCTCTTGGAGTTTTATTGCATTGTTCTGCATGAGATGCACTTGTGGCCGGGAGAGATTTTATTAAAGAAGCATTAAAATAAGAGAAGTGACATCCAGGCTGCATGTATATATATATGTAGCTGTAGGTTGGTCTTAGAAACACTGTGGATGTGATGGTTTACATTAAGAAAAACCTGTGAGTGTTGGGCTTTGCTGTGTAGGGCCTTTCCATGTATGTAGATGTGTCCTGTGACATTTTGTGACTTGTGGTGCTGCCGTTGGACATGGAGGAGCCTCATTCCCCTCTCCCAGCTTCTTCCCTCTCATCCTTGAGGCTGTGCTGGCTTATAAATGCTGTCCTGCAGAATGAGAGGGGAAGGACATGTGCCACCAGGCCAGGAGTGTGCTTTGCTTGTGGGAAGCAGGACATGTCTGTGTCAAACAGACAGTCATGGAAGGCAGGGGCTGAAAGATGCTGTAAGAGGTGACCTGAGTCAGCTCCTGCACTGGCATCCAGCCAGCACCTCTGTGAGTGTCTGACCATTGTGTGATCATTATCCTGCAGCATTCCAAGTGGGTTTGTGTTTCACACTGTTGGGTTATTCAGCATTCTGCGTGTCCTGTGACCAGCTGTCTGCTCCTTGTCCCTCTTCCTTATGCTGTAAGGAGCTGCTGATTACACTCCCCTATAAAATCTGCTCACCCATTTGGAGATGGTGGCACTCCCTTTCCAAACTAAACAAACACAGCTCTTCTCACCCTCCTTAGAGGATCTGTTTCCCATATGTTTTGTCCTGGAGTTTCTGCAATGTATCTACAATATTTTTTAAATCAGCTTTTCCCTTTTGTTTGCTAATTATTGTGGGTTTGGAGGTTTGAAATGGTAATTAAGATACAAGTCAGGAGTGGAAGACTCAAGCCCCAGGGCTGCTGTACAGAGGAGGGTGACTAAAGTTGACTCATATGTGTCAGTTTGAGATCAGGTATGTAAATAAATCAAAGGGCTGTTGCAGAATTTAATTCTGGCAAAGCTACAGTAGGAAGTAACCTCTTTGAGCTGCTGCTCTTGTTCACCTCAGTGGAATCTCTCGTCTCCTTGGGTAGGAGCCCATGGCTTGTCCTGCTAGAGCAGGTGAAGGGCTGCAGTGGCTTCTGCTGCCTTGGTACTGTTTTGGGGGAGGTGTTAAAAGGGAAGGTGGTCTTTCTGATGGCCCTGAACTCTGTGTCTAGCTCCAAACATCCTTTGTCCCTCTGCTTTGCACACTCCTGCGTGTTTTTAAGCAGATCCTCTTAACATGTTCCTGCTTTCTAACCAGGGCCAGGGAGAACTGTCTTTGACTTTGACTGTAGGTCTGGAAACACTCAACAAAAGCCTGAAGGGCCTTGAAGAGCAAGGCCTGAGCTGAGCTGTCTCAGTCAGACACAACTGGCACCCAACAGTGCAGTGGCCTTGACCTGAACATGGCACCTGAGCTGACCCACTGTGCTGTGTGTGCCCTGTACACTGAATTACAGTCACTTGGCTCTCTCTGTGCTTGCCCAGGCTTCTTACCAAAGCTTTCCAGAACAACAGGCAATTTAGAAGAAACACTCAGATTTTTTTAACTTTTTTTTTTTTTTTGAGCTCTATATTTGTTGTTAGTCTATGAAAAATTACTGACTTGTGGCTCGTTTTAAAACACTCAGCCCAAGGCCCAGTGAAGCAGTGGGAGGATTGACCTTGACCTTCATAAATCCCAACTTCAGCCTCACTGTGTAGCAGCTGACATCACTTGCAGTGCTGTGCAGCTCAGCCCAAAATCAGAGGGATTGACAGGTCCTTTATTCCCACAGGGCAGTGAATCTTTGTGACACAAACAGCTTTGCAAATTGCTCTTATTAGTGCTATTAATTTTCTATTTTTCAGCCGATTTTGTCAGCAGCTCTAATCCATGCACAGCCTCACAGTCAGTGCTTACTATTGCCAAAATTAAAGATTTTCCATGTGTCATTTGTTACTTGCTTTTGTGATGAGCAAAAACCTTAATCTGAGGTAGCAGCATGCTGTTTGGTCCCAGCATATTTGTAACTGGTCCAATTTATCTGATTCAGGTGCACTGTGGCCAGGTATGAAACCTGAAAGTGGTTTAATTCAGACTCCATCTACAAGTCAGCACAGTGTTCTTACCTGCACTACAGGGTTAACCACAAGCCAGCCCAGCCCAGCACATTATTCTTATTCCATTGAAGGTAACTTGGCATGGTTTTTATCTGCATCTCTCTCTGCCTGACTGAGTCCAGATAGCAAACTAGAGAGGCCTGCACGCTTGTCCTTGGTTTGTGCATGCTTCTTCATGCTGTGCCTCTTTCTCTTTGTGCCTGTGTGTGTGTCTGGGTTTGTCTTTGCCTCGTCTCTGTGTGTGCACCAGGCTGGCTTGTTGGTGCCATGCTGCTGGGCTGAGCAGGGTGAAGGGCACACGGGAAGGGGAGAGGAGACTAAATGTTGTGCTCTTGCATGCTTTACTGGGAATGCTCCTGCATTTCTCTTTGTTTGTGGTCTGTAGCCTGATGTCAGGAAATACTTGGATTTTTAAACATTTATTTTTAATTCCTTCTGGAGGTAGATGGCTCTTGCATATCACACACACACACACGCACACACACCAGGTTGGTAGATCTGCTAGGAAGTGAATTTCTCAGTATTGAAATAGCCTACAAATATTCCATATGGTGGAAGTTCCACATCTAAGAAGGCAGATGCTGAATTTCACCAGCTTCCACAGCAGTTTTTAGGAGTGAATGTGCCAGAGAGCTGAATAATGGAATATTGTTAGTTATGGCAAATATATGTGAATTGATACTTTTTTTTTGGCTGGCTTTTTGCCATTTATGTTTTGGTGATGAAATGTGAAAATATGTCTTTTTCTCTGAAGATTTTAAAAAGCATTTCAGGAATTCTTAATTTATTTCTTGTGGAATATTGTAGAATAATTTGGGGACTTCAGAAGATCTTCAGTTCACCCACTCAAAGAGTAGTTGATACAGAATTCAGAGCCAGTTTGCTCCATCTCCAAGGATGGAGATTTTGCCAATTCCAGCACCTGGACCATCATTGTGGTGGAACTATTTTCTTGTCACCTCAGAGCATCCCCTCTTTCACATTGGGACCATTTCTCTCCTCTAGCTGCTTGCCTGCAAAGAGAGCCTGGCTCTGTGTTCTCTCTGATCTCTATAGAGATACCAGTGGGCTGTGACAGGTCCCCAAAGCCATCTCCTGTCCTGACTGGATAGTCCTCTCCCAAGCTGCCCCTTGCAGGGCACATGCTGCAGCTCCCTGACTAGTTTGGTGTCTCTTTGGCAACCCACTGAATTTTATTAACATGTTTCTTGTGCTTGAGGCCCAAAACTATATGCTGTCTCCAGATGTGGTCCAGATGAGTGCCAAGAAAATGGGAATAATTCTTAAAATGAGCAGTATGTGGGTTTTAGCATGTCTTTCACTGACAGGAGGGCCATTTGGTATGTCATGGTAATTGCTCAGCTTGCATCACTGTGACAGTCAATGGTCCAGTGTCATGTTTATCCTTAATTTGCTTTTCACATTCATAACATGAAGAAAACAACACTGGAAATACTTCCTTCTTTCCAGCATTACCCTTCTCCCCATACTCCCACTGCCAGAGTCAATGATCAAGTTCTATAGCACCAGCTTTAACTGCCAAGGATCAGGAATGGTTCTGCACATGGCAGATTCCCCAGTGATGTCCCACGGGGAGCAAGTGGATCCCTGGGGATTGATGAGGTGACAGATCTACATCAGGCCTTGCTCTGCAGAAGAATTATAAAATCACAGAATGATTTGGGTTGGAAATGCCTTGAGCAGGGACACCTCCCACTCTCCCAGGCTGCTCCAACCTGGCCCTGGACACTCCCAGGGATGGGGCAGCCACAGCTTCTCTGGGCAACCTGTGCCAGGGCCTCCCCACCCTCACAGGGAAGAATTTCTCCCCAATATCCCATCTCTCCTGCCCTCTGGCACTGGGAAGCCATTCCACCTTGACCTGTCCCTCCATCCCTTGTCCCAAGTCCCTCTCCAGCTCTCCTGGAGCCCCTTTAGGCTCTGGAAGTCTGGAGTCTTCTGCAGGCTGAACACCCCAGTTTTCTCAGACTTCCACACAGGTGAAGAATTTTAATCTGTGCTTTCATGTGTGATGTGAGGAGTCTCCCTTCAGGCTGCTCTCTCAAAGTATGCAAAAGTCACCTCAATTGTGTAAATGCTGTTACTTTGTGGAAAAAGTTTTGCACACTGGCAGAAAACTTCTTTTTTTTCGGATTTGCTGCATTTCCTTCTTGTTGAATTAACAAGCTCCCACCAAGGAGTCAGGTCAGTACAGGGGCTGGTGCCAGGGAGGTGATGGAGAGCAGAGACTGGAGGGATGGACAGAATTGTTTTGTTAGTAATCCCTGGAATATTTGTCTTTCCACTCAAATCATCAGGGTGATACACAGGTACACCACTACTGACCCACTAGAGGGGAATTCCAGTGCATGGGTCTGGTTTTGGCTCTCTGAAACCAACTGAAGCAAACAGATTGGGATAAATAGGCAGTGGAGGTAGGGATGTAATGTCTGAGGATGAAGTCTGGAAGTGGGGGATCTTCATGGCATATTCTTGTGTTTGCTGATCTTTTAAACCTGACATCTTGAAGTGGTCCCTTTTGGCAAATCCATGCCAAATATTTTTGCATGGCCCATTCACAGGTAAAAGGAACTGGCTCACAGTGCAGAGAGAATTGGTTCATCTGTGTGGTGGGAGCTGTTTGGAAAGATCTGGTATGTAGCATTATATAGATACAGGGTAGTTAAAAAGACAGGTTGGAGGGAAAACAAAGTTAAGACAAACAACAAAGTTCATATGAGGGAATGCCAAACCTTGGAATGTTATTTCTATGATTTCTTAACTTCTGTAATCAAATCTCAGTGGAGAAGCAGGCTCTGCAGAGCACTACAGATGAGAATCATTTTCTGTTTGCTCTCCATAGTAGTCTTGAAAGCAGTGGTGGAACGATCTGTCTTCCAGAAAGTTCCTCTACCCCATCTGCAGGAGGCTCTTTTCTGGAAAGCTGGGCTTGTTAAGGGCCTAGGAAAGGACCTTCTCCTGAGGCAGTACCAGCCTTGATAGTTTCCATAAGGTGTAGCTGGAACAAGTTTGGGAACTGACCCCTGTTCTTGAACAGTTGTTACAAGTAGTGACTGGGGCAGGTCCCTTGGCTCTCTCAGCTGGGCTTCTTAGTTGCTGCTATATGTCCTTGAGTGTCTTCATTGCTGTTATTCCTGTACAGTGCAGCCTTTCTGCCTTTTTCTTAATCTTCTCCCCTCCAAAATTCTCTCCCCTCTGTTTCAAACATCCCCCATCTGTGAGGAGGCTCCCAGGGCTAATTACTTCCCTTAGTTTCTGCTTCCACAGACATACCACCCTTCACATTTTTCACCTCCTGTAAATGCTGTGTATTTCTGCACCTTTTGTTTTTCTTTTGTTTTCTCGTGATTTTTGAGGCATATTTTGGATCCATTCCTCCATTCCTCTTTCCAGGAGCCACCATGTGCTTGCCATAACACAACATGCACTGGTTAAAAGTTCGTGGTGGGTCTGTTTCCCTGGGGCAGCAGGATCAAAGCCTTTGGGATATTGAGTTCTTGGCATGAATTCTGCATCATTGTATTTGCAGAAACTGAGGGCTTTCCTTAGAGTGATGGTAAAGCAGGGGGTACTGTGGGTTTCTACAAGTCTTTACTTTGCAAAGTGATTTTTGATCTTATTTGTGTGCCGAGAAAGGCAGCTTAGAAAAGAAAATAATTCTTGGTAGTACCTGGTTTTGTACACCCTGGTTTTGTTTGTGCTGATTTCTTTATTTATTATTATCCTTATGGGTCCCAAAACCCCAAGTGGAGGAATGTTTAATGGAGTAGCCCTGTGGCTGCAAAAACCCCAAATCTGCTAAACAACTGCTGTTCCCAAATGCTGCTCTAGCACCCTCTTCTGTGTTTTGGGTGAACCGAATGCAGTGGTGTGAAGCCTACTAAACATCTTCAAGTTCATTCTAATAACTACATGTCTCTAAAAATTTGAAGACAGATTATTCCAGAAAGTCAAATCCAAAAAGCTGTTCTGGTCTGACAGGGATGTGGAGAGAGATGTTCACTTTCTCCAGCAGGAAACACTCTTTTTCTACTATTTGAAATAATCTTTCAGTTTCCTTATTTTTTTTATCTAATTAGACTAAATATGCTAAGTTCAATGCAGAGACTTTTTTTAATCAGAACTGATTTAAATACATTAATATCCTTTTTATTATTTTATTCTGATTCATTTTCAACTGCTACTGATTGAGCATCGGAATGTGATTGTCTTGTCAAAACATGTAGTAACAATGTGAAATCTTTTTCATTCTACACCAACTGCTTGGCAGCCATTGAGGGAAAAAGATTCTAAACCATTTGAAAGAACTTTGTAGAACTGTACTAGCTCTCCTTCCCTCTAAGCCCAGTTGAAATGTAACTGGTGTCAAAATAGACCCCAACCCTTTTTTGGTGGTTACCAGCAGAGTGCTGCTGGAAGCCCAGGTGCTTGCACATTTGCATAGTAAGTATTTATTCCACAAGTTGTCATCTCTTGTGCTTTTATAGAAGTGTTTAATGTGGTAATTCTTAATTTTACAGCATCAACTACCAACACCAGTCCGGTCTCCACATCCTCAACTGTTGTCAATATTTCCACATCATCAGTAGCCAGCATCTCACAGGTAAATCTTCCTTGGTTTCTTTCATTTATTCAAGGCTGTTGCCTCATCTGCAGATTGTGGACTGAGTCTTAAATTGAGATTTCTGCAACAGAGACATTGGAGAAGAAACAATAGGACTATTTTGAGGACTTAACCTTCAGGGAGGATTAGAGGTGGATGTTTTTGGATGCTTTTGTTCTCCCTCAGCAAGAATAGGAAATAAGGTTGTACACAAACCCCCAAACCAATAAAGTAGGAGGTGCATTCTGATTGTGCTAGAGTAGAACAAACAGCCCTGCAAGCTAGCACACAGCACTTCCCCCTGCCTGTCACCTCCACGGGTAATAACACAGCCCTGTCAGTGGTTAATTGCCATCCTGAGTATTTGGATATACAAAGGAGCCCTTCAGTGTCCAACTTTGCAGAAAGAGAATACAGGAAAATGCAATGGATGCACGAAAATACTTCTGTGCTTATGCTGTGTCTTTTTAAATTCTTTCATGAGCATAAACTTGCTTGGAATTGTAAGGGACAAAAAAGATTTTCTTTCATTATTTCAGACCAAGGTACCTGGTTCACAAACCCAGGTTGCTCTTTGAGGCAATCAGGACAGCACAGTGTGCCAGAACAGTGTGATGTGGCATTTGGGGTCGCTGCTTTTTTTACTATTATAAGCAGAAATTAAAATCCTCAAGCCCATCTCCAGGTGCTCAGTAATCTCCTAAATGAATAAATAGTTTTCATAACAGGATACCTTTCATCACAGTATTCAGAATAATTGCTTGATGAAGTCAGGACATGAGTAATAATCATTTATCCTGTAGCTCTTGTGGCTGGGGTTGTGTCCTCAGCCAGTGCCAAAGACACTTTCTGTCACTGTCAGTTTATCTGATGTCAGGAAGTCAAATGCAAAACAAAACCACACATTCCAGAGCACAGAGTGCACTGATGCCTTGGCATCTATTCAACTTCTCTGTTACTGCCACATCATTCATTGTGAATTCATTTTTGCAGACACTGGAGGCAGAGGAACAGCCCTGTGATCATTGGCCTCTGCAAAACCTGCCTGGCTTGGGGTTGTTGGGCAGTCAAGAGCACTCAGCCATATTTGGGAATATCTTGCATATGCAGAAAGAAACAGCATAAAGTCAGACTGTGGATTGTTTCTTTTCCTGTTCTAGCACAAAACTCATCCTAATTCAGAGTGTTTGCTGCAGGAGGTGTCCTGCCTTCACCACTAACGCTTCCCTCCAACAGGAATATCCTACGTACACGATCCTTGGCCAGAGTCAGTACCAGGCGTGTTACCCCAGCTCAGGCTTCGGAGTGGTGCCAGCAGCAGACAGCAGCACGGACAGCATGGCACTGGCCACCGCCACCTACCCAGCTGAGAAAGGCAACGCCGCGGTGCCCGCGCGGGCGGCACAGAGACCCCCCTCTGGTGAGGCTGCACAGAGCCTGTGCTAAACACTGTGGGCAGGCCTGGGCAAAACTCCTCTCCAGAAAGTCCTTGCAGCAGCTGTTCATGCTGGCCTGGACAGGACGCTTGCCTTCCTTGTCAGACTGGTGTCGCGGGCGTGCAGGGTGTTACGGTGGGCCGCAGATGTGGGTGTCAGGGGTCTTACACCACTGTGATTCCAAGGCACCTGCCCTGCATGCCCCAGGGACAGGGAGTGCTACAGGTGACTTGGAGAGTTGCCAGCAGCAGCTCCCTGGGGACTGAGTGTTGGGCTACAGGGCAGTTGCTCATATTCAGCTCCATGGCTCCTGCTTCATCTTTCCCTCCCACAGCCACGTGTTGAGATTACCTGGCAGAGCTGCCAGTCCCAGTTATGGGAGCTCTCTGGGACTGCTCCTGCATTTTCAAGAGCTGTGGTTCAGCCATCCGCTCTCACTGTGCTGGTCTCTGATGTGCCTGGCAGTACATCCCTTTCCTTTCCTCTGCCTCATCATTGCAAACCCTGGCCGAACTGAGAGGTGTTCTACTGTGCTTTGGTGTGAGCACATCTGCACCTGCACCTGCACAGCAGTCAGTCACTGGTACTTGTCTGGTAGAGAAAATTTTAGCTGGTAAGGGAAGTAGAAAGTGTATTTGCAAAGGCTTAATTGCCTGTTGCAGGGAAGTCACACCTCTGGCCATTCCCACCAATGCTGGGTTATGTCCCAAACACAAGGATGTTGGCTAAAATTTCTTCTTGAAAAATTTTTTCCTAAACTACCAAAGACAAGAGCAAAGACTTAGTGCTTCTCTTCTGTTGTCTTGTGCAAGAAGTTATGACATTGTTCCTGTGTTGTTGAGCAGCTTTAAATTGTAATCTGCTGCCCATTGCAGATTAGAAGGCTGGGGGAAACAAAATCCATCTTCTAATCATTTTTGTTGGTGCTCTGGGTCTGACCAGGCTGGAGGTAACAGCTGTGCTGGTGTTGTGTTTTGGATTCCTGGCTAAAACAGTGCTGATAACACAGAATGTTTTGGTTCCTGCTGAACAGTACTTGTACAAGGTCAGGGCTTTCTTCACTCCACACTCCAGTAAGCAGGCTTGGGGTGCACAGAAAGCTAGGACAGCTGAGCTGAGCTGGCTAAAGGGATTTTTTATACTATATAGTGTCATATTCAGCAGTAAAAACTGAAATAGAGGAAGAGGAGGGTGTGTGGGATTTGGGTTCTAGGATGACTCTCACTTGGAGAGGGACTGGGTGTCAGCCTGCTATGGGAGGTGCTTTTGCAGCACGTTACCTTCTCCATCTTCCACAAGTCCATCAGGAGCACCTGAGCTCTGCCAAGTCCTCCAGCTCAGTCACACAACCTGCAGGCAAGGATGGGAGGCTGCTGATGAGACAACATGCAAATCTATAGTCTGGATCTCAGTGGAGTTCCAAACCTCTCTCTTTTACCTGATGGGATACTATTGACAGGAGTGACAAACACCATGCTGTGATGTTTGTTGTACCTCGAGTAGTGTGGTGCTCCAAGCACTTTCCCTCTTTCAGGAAACAGTTGCCCTCTAGTTGAGGTGAGCAGCAGTAGATTTACCCATGAGAATTAATTCTCATTTGCTGCTGAAAACCAGACTTAAAGAACAGACCTGTTATTTCAAGGCAGTGGGCAGGGAATGGCCCAGTTGCTGATGTTTTCAGTGCCATTTTCTTAGCTCAGGAATTCTCCAAGTTCACCATTTTGCATTAATTTTCATAGGAATTGAAATTTTTTTGTCTTCAAGCCCCAGACTGAATTCAAGCTCTTCTGAGTGCCCTTGGCCTCTGCCTTCCTGCTACAGGTCCAGACCTATTTTGGAACTAGTTAGGCAGATGTCTGGGATGTTAAACTCTTCTGTCTGGGTTAATAAAGGGTTCATAGAGTATCTCCCACCATGGTCCTAATACTCTGCATGTCAAAGCAGTGATTTTTCTGGAGGTGGTGTGCTCTTTCTCTGGGAAGGCTGTTCTAGCCAGTTAGCAGAACAGGCTCCATCACATATCCCCATCAGTCATGGCCAAGGCTGTGTCTCCAGTGCCAGCTTCATCCCTGTTACTCTTTTATATTCAGTTGTCTATTAAAAGAATCAGTTGAGGACTAAAGCAGTTCCAGGATAATGAAACAACTGTGGGGTTCCAGGCCTTAGGATGGAGAATGCTCTGCTCTGGCTTTGCTGTGTAGGCAGTAGCTCTTGCAGTAGTTCAGTCTGAACTGGACTGAACTGAGGAGACAGAGCTGTTTTGAAACAATGGGACAAAGAAATCATGTTTTATATTCTAGAAAGGGTTTAACTACTACTGCATCCATGTAGAAAGATTATGTTACGTTTTGCAAAGAAAGTTTGTGGCCAGTGCTGTACTGGTGTTGGAGACATGAGGGAGTGAGAGCTGTGTGATTTCTTTCTTCTAGGAGATGCATCCACAAGTCCTTCGTTATCAAGAGCAACAGCAAGTAAAGAGTTAGATGAGCAGGCAAGAAAAAACCTCCCTGGGAAAAACAGGGGTAAGAGGAAAGCAGATACCTCTTCATCACAGGACAGTGAACTGGAGGTAAATACTAATCTTGTTTTCTACAGGTAGCATTGCAGAGTAGTGTGGTAGTAAAAGTTTTCCTTTCTTTTTTTCATTCTGTCTCCATGGAAATGAAAGGGTTGAAAGAGACCTTTAAAGATCATCTAGTCCAACCCCCCTGCCATAAGCAGAGACATCTTCAGCTAGATAAAGTAGCTTAGAGGTCCATCCCATCTGACCTTGAATGTTTCCATGGATGGGGCACCCACTACCTCTCTGGGCAACTGTGACAGTGCCTCACCACTTATATTGTAAGAAATGCCTTACTTCTAGTCTAATTTACTTTCTTTGAGTTTAAAACCATTCCCCCTTGTTCCATCACTACAGGCCCCAATAAAAGGTCTGCCCCATGGGTTCAGATTGAAAGAGAGCAGCTTCAGATTAGATACTAGGAAAAACTTCTTCCCTGTGAGAGTGGGGAGGCCCTGGCACAGGTTGCCCAGAGAAGCTGTGGCTGCTCCATCCCTGGAAGTGTCCAAGGCCAGATTGGAGCAGCCTGGGAGAGTGGGAGGTGTCTCTGCCCATGACAGGAGGATTGGAACAAGAGGACCTTCAAAGTCCCCTTTTCAACCCAAGCCATTCTATGATTCTGTGATCTTTCTTACAAACCCCCTGTAAGTATTTGAAAGCAACAATAAGGTTTCCCCCCAGAGCCTTCTCCAGGATAAACAACCCCAACTGTCTCAGTCTTTCCTCACGGGAAAGGTCCTCTACCCCTCTGATCATTTTTGTTGCCTCCTCCGGACCCACCTCAAGAATTCCATATCTTTCCTGTACTAGAGATAATTTGGGAAGTACTCTTCTACCTCAGCAGGGCTCTAAAGTTCATTAGCACTCTAAACTCTTGCTTAGAGCAACTGTAAAAGTAAGAGAAGCTTTTGACATAGATTGACCAAGAGAGCTGTAGTGTGAGTTGTGTACTCCTGTGGCAGTATATAAACTCCACTGCAATAAACTGGAGAGTTGAATGTGTTCAGACTGTAAGATGAAAAGTGTTGGCCATACCTTTTAAAAGCACACTGTAGCTAACCACAAAATTAACTCTGAAGCTGGCTCATTTATTGTAGTTCAGTGCTTGGAATAGCTCTAACTTGCTCTTGTTCTTGCTGCAGAGGGTGTTTCTCTGGGACCTGGATGAAACCATCATCATCTTCCATTCACTTCTCACAGGGTCTTATGCTCAAAAATATGGCAAGGTAATACTGTCTTTTCCATGGAAGAAAATCCATTTTCATGCAGAATTAAACATTAATCTTTGGAAAAGGAACAGAAAACTGTATTTTATTTTAAATATATAAGATTATTTTAACTTTTAACTTGTTGGCAGTTTGTGGTGGGGAAAGAATGAAATTTGGCTTTATACAGAGCTAGGAGATGGACATCACCAACACTTTTCTTCTAAGAATGTAAGTCTTAAAATGTCAAACTGTATCCTCACTGAGAATTACTGAGGTTCTAGCGCATAGGGAAAGGAGGAAGGTTTTCTCTTTCAAAATGTATTGTAGATTTTGAATGTTTTGTTTGTGCTGACTGTGAAAATGCATCAGTCCCTCATGTGCAGCACTGAAGTGTTTTGTTACATTTTGGATCAATGTATTACCAGAATGTGGATTTTTCTTTTTTTTTTTTTTTAATTAAAATGTTGGGGAAATTGTAGTTCACACCATTGAATTATGACATGAATTATGTCAGGTTTGATGTACAGTGGAAACTGCAATTTAACTGATGAGAAATTTATGACAATTCCCTTCTCCCTGTACCCCTGGTTCATTTACATTTTCTCTTTTTGTTCTGCCAGGATCCAACTCTAGTGATTGGCTCAGGTCTGTCCATGGAGGAGATGATTTTTGAAGTTGCTGATACTCACTTGTTTTTCAATGACTTGGAGGTACATGGCAAGTGTGTTTGAAAGGCAGAACTCCACGTTACCATGTTTGAGTGACACTGCACTGTTTGTGAGGGCTCTTGTGCTTCAGAGCCTCTTACTGCTGAAGCACAACAGTGCAGCAAAGCTGAAGTGGTTGTAAGCACAGCCAGATCAGAGCTGCACTCTTACCTGAGACACACATTCTGCAGCCTTCCAGTGTCAGGAGCTCTCTCAGGCTCTGCTGGTTTTCTGCTTGAACCCATACAAATAAGAAGAGTGCTGTCTGCTCTCTCTTGTACTTGCATTCTGGACTGGTGAGCACTTTGCTTCCACTGATCCTGTTTTGAAATGGAGGCCAGAGATGTGAGGAAAAGGCAACCTTGAGGATGTCAGTTCTCAGGGGCTGTGATTAAGCCAAGGACAGAATACAGGAGGTGACATTGGCTGTGCAACAGCTTTGGAGGACACACTGCCTTAGACAAGCTTGCTGTGCACATGGAAGGCCCACAACACCCTCCCTTTTTCTTTGCTACAAGCCCCTGCTGCCCTCCTGTTCCCATCCTGCCTCAAGGACTGATCAGCTCCTGCCCTTGTTCATAAATTAAATACATGTCACTGTTCTGCATTGCTGCCACAGAAGCTGAATATAAATATTTGCTGTAGCAGTAGAAAATAGTTATAAATTATCAATTTTATCAATTTGATAATTTCATGAAAAATGGGCCTGGTGTAATAATTAAAAAAAAATAGTGGCAATGGCCTGGGCTGTTTTAGGAGGTGTTATCAGACAGGAATGGACACAGTGATGCAATCTATACAGGAAGGTGTGAAGTTGTAGTACAGTCTGAAATTACATGGTTGGAAATTAATGACAGGATGAGGAGCAGTGGCCACAAAGTAAAACACAAGAAGTTCCACCTCAGCATGAGGAAGAATGGAGGGTGCCAGAGCATTGGAACAGCTGCTTAGGGAGGGTGCAGAGTCTCCCTCTCCAGAGATATTCCAAACCCACCTGGATGTGTTCTTGTGTCACCTGCTCTGGGTGACGCTGCCTTGGCAGGGGGGATTGGACTGAATGATCTCCAGGGGTCCCTTCCAACCCAAACTGTTCTGTGATTCTGTGAAATAGCAAATTTCCTGATTCATTACATCTCTGATACAAGTCCACTCACTAATGTAATCACAGAATTGACAGGACTAGTTTAAGGCTTAAGAAAGCTGAATATGAACATGGAAGAGATAGGGTTAGGTGCATCATTAATGCATATCATGGGAAAACAAGATGGTTTTGTTGATGCAAAAAGAGACTTAAATTACACTTCCACTGTGGCTGTAACTATTGGCAGCAGTGAATTTTGCCAAGTTAATGACTTACCTCCCTGCCTCAGGGAAACAAAAAACCAAACAAAACCACTAAATACAGTGTCTTGTGCTGGAAAGGGAAGAGTTGATATGTTAGCTGTGTGCTGAGCCACAACATATGCTCCAGTAGCTGTTGCTTAGTGGGTTTAAATCAGCTGCACTAAGCACCATAGTCATGGCAGTGCCACTACACTGCTGTTTCATTCAGGGTTCCTGCTGTGGCTCTACTGATCTGATGCTGAAAAAATGGAATAGCAATGCTTGACCAGATAATGTAGTTTTGAGATATTTTTGGTTTTGTCTTGGTTTTCTGAGATGGCAAAAGGGTTTCAAATGACAAGTGAGCTTTGAGTCCAATCTTTTCATGGAGTGTCAAAAGTTCTTTTTTTTGCAGACAACTCAAAATGTTATAGAAACATGTTTTTTTCAGCCCTTTCTGGTACTTCAGATCCCAGTCTGGGCAAGGACCTTGTAGGGGCTGGAAAGTAAAATCCAGTACTGGTGGACAGAGCTCGTGGAAGCCCTGTGGGTTTGTGGAGGTGGTGCTGTTGGGAAGTGTGCAGGGGTTGGTTTATATCACAGTTTAATCTGCAAATTTCAGTATGTTCCTGGATTACCAGAGTGTGACTTTATTTTTGTTTTTTTCTTTAACAGGAATGTGACCAGGTACACATAGAAGATGTGGCATCTGATGACAATGGACAAGATCTAAGGTGTTGTACTGATGAATGCAGGAAGTGTATCTCTGATGTAACCACGTGTTGCAGGGGCTTGAAACCCAGATGGGGTTAGGGGATGGAGGTCAGCATTGTGCAGGGGATGAAACCTGGCAAACAGTGTCTGTTTACTGGGGGCCATTTCTTTGAAGACCTATAAAGCATTAAGGGTTTTGAAATGATATTGTGAATTACATTGTTCACTGTGGAATGCTGTCTCTGTGCTCAGTGACATGTGAGGAATGGAGAGCCGACACTCCAGATTTCATGATGACAAGGTGGGATGGGTCTGAGTAACCTGATCTAGTGAAAGTGTCCCTGCCCATGGCAGGGGTTTAGAATGATATGATCTTGGAGATCCTGTCCAACCTAAACCATTCTGTGATTCCATGATCTTGACCTTTGAAAGTCTCCCTGTGGTTTGCATCCCTCTGAGTGCTGATTGTGCTCAGTATCAGTCAGGGTGGGGATAGGTTTTGTACTGTGTTACTGAGCTGAACTAGCTCATGAAAAAGTCATAGAAATACCTGTCAAGGGGAAAAAAAATACAGGGAAGTGGTGAAGCAGAACTTGCTTCCTGCAGTCATAAGCTGGTGAATCAGCTTGTCTGCTTGTGGAGCTGCAGTTGTGACAGAAAGGCACAGATGTTACACTTGGAAGATACTGTGCTGGGGTTTATCACTGCAGGATGAGAAAGGGGTCAGTGGGAAGGATTGCTTCCTGTCATGCAGGCATAGGGGAGTTTTGTATTGGAGGATTTGTATCAGTGCAGCAATTCAGAGCCAGCAGCAGCTGTTGGGTATCAGCGTGTGTTCCTGTAGGAGTTGGCCTCTGCTGTGCAGGTGCCATGGTGGCTGTGGAGCTGCTCTCTGAGGTGTTTTCTCTCTGCTGTCTGCAGTGGTTGTGCTGCTGTGGCACAACCTAACACATCTGCTTTCCTGCAACAGCAACTACAACTTCTCCACGGATGGGTTCAGTGGCTCAGGAAGCAATGCAAACCACGGCTCCTCGGTGGGTGTGCAGGGGGTTGACTGGATGAGGAAACTGGCCTTCCGCTACCGCAGGGTCCGGGAGATCTACAACAAACACAAGACTGACGTTGGAGGTGAGTGGTCACCTGCACTGAACAGAGCTTGGCCAGAATCCATCCTTCCTCAGAGCTTTGGCTTTCCTGAATGTGTGGACATGAGAAGTAAGCCATTCTCCTAGTGCTAACTTGGATCAAATCTCTACAGACTCTTACGTCTTCAAAACTGAACAGTGTCCCAGTGCAGGTTGTGAGTTACTGTGGAGATGGGGATGGTTGTTCAGTCCCGGAGCTAAGAGAAAGTTTTGGTGCACATAGTGTCCCTTTGCTATGAAAGGCTGCTTGGCATTCTGCTCAGGACAGGCCTGAATGACTCACTTGCCTGCTGTTCAGGAGGTCTCATTCATGTTACACACAGAATTAACAAGGTTGGAAAAGACTGTAGAGATCATGAAGTCCAACCTATAACTAACTTAACCTATCCAACACCAATCCATCATCTAAACCATCTAAATCATGTCACTAAGTTCATCATCCAACCTCTCCTTAAACACATCTAGGGACGGTTACTCCACCCCCTCCCTGAGCAGCCCATTCCAGTGGGAAATCAGTCTCTCTGTGAAAAAGTTTCTCCTGATATCCAACCTAAACCTCCCCTGATGCAGCCTAAGACTGTCCTCTCGTCGTGTCACTGGGAGCCTGAGAGAAGAGACTGACCCCACGTGACTACACCCTCCTTTCAGGTAGTTACAGACAGGTCGCTCCTGAGCCTCCTCTTCTCCAGCCTGAACAGCTCTAGCTCCCTCAGCTGCTCCTCATGAGGCTTGTGCTCCAGCCCCTTCACCATCCTCGTTGCCCTTCTCTGCACATATTCCAGCAACTCGAGATCTTTCTTAAACTTTTCTTCACAAAGTCTGCCTTTTGTTATGCCATTGTCAGGAAATACAGTGGTCACCCATGGGCTGTCAGGCCCACAGGCTGACATGACATCTCTGCTATATCTTCACACAATCACTTAAAACCTTCCATTTTTGCTTCCCTTCCAACTCCAAAGGAGTCATAATGATGCAAACCACAGTGAGCAAAGCAAGATGGATTTTCTGTTTAGTCTAAATCTTGGCATTGCTGTCCCTGGGAAAGGGATGCTGCTGGAGTAGCTCACCTGGCAGGGTGGCTCAGCCTGGTGGATTATGGGTTTGGGTACCCTTTGCCTACACAAAAAAAACCTCTTGATAGAGCATTCTCTTGTACAAATTCTCTAGAAACCAGATGTTCAAAACTACAACTTGACCTGCTGCTGTTCAGTCTGCTGCAGTTACCTTATTTCTGGTAGAGATCAGACCATGATTCCATATTTTGCACAGGGGAAACCTGGATGCCAAGTTCTTCAGAGCCCGTGGGAAGCCACATGGTAAAGCAGCTGTCAGTGCAGCCCCTGAGGGTCCCTCCATGGCCCCATTGCAGAGGATGGTGACCTGCAGGGCTGGAATGAGGGAGCTCGTAGGTCACAGCTGGAAATTGGAGAGAGGTGCAGACTCCTGGTGTTCCTTTCCTGTTGTGTTTATTGAAAGGAGCAAGTTTGAATGTATGGGCTCCATTTCTGGCTGCTTTGAATTCAAAACTTGGAGGCTTGGAGAAAATATTTAAAAGGGATTACAAACATGAGAATAAAAAAAAAGTGAGGTAGTTTAAAAAAGATACATGAAAGGGCTTAAAGTAGAAAGAGTCCTTGGGAAGAAGGAAGTCAGAGGGGGGAACTGCAGGAGTTCCTTCCCCTGCTCTGCGGCCTTGGACCCCTGCTGCTGTGAGTGCTTTGTACAAGAGAAGTGCATTTGACTGCCTGTATCCTGAGAAATCTTTGAAATAATCAGAGAAAAGTATCTGCCCAGTTCCCCTCAGTCAGACTGCTGAATAGATGTCTGGGCTCATTCATGGCATTGGGAGCTGGTTTCTCTCCTTGCTTTGAGACAGACAATCCAGCTTCCAAAGACCTTCAGTACTGTGTATTCAGTCCTGTATTGCAGAGCAGGCAGCTGGTGCATTGGGGGTTGGCTCTCCCTGTGTCAGACTTGCCAGCTCAGCTGGGCAAACATGTGTTTCTTACCTTTCAGGCCTGCTTAGCCCCCAGAAGAGGGAAGCTCTGCAGCGACTGAGGACTGACATAGAAGTGCTAACAGATTCCTGGTTGGAAACTGCTTTAAAGTCCCTTCTGCTCATCCAGTCCAGGTATGGAACCTGGAAGTGTGTGTGTGGCTTTCCCAGCCCTTTCTCACCCTGTGCTGCAGCATTGCCCACCTGTCACACTGCTCCTTTTGGCACTGGTGAGGCTGAGAGGCAAAGTGACTGAGTGCAAGAACTCAGCCCTGAACACCCTTATAGGATTTCTCTGCTGCAACACCTGTAGTTAGGACCCACAGTCACCCAAATCTGCCAGAGAATTCTGCCAGGAGCAAACAAGCAAAAGTCACAAAACCTTGGCCTCAAAAACCTTCTGAAAGCAGGATAGCAAAGCTCATGGCACTTGGGGAAGCTGAGCAGGCTGCCTGGAGCAGCCCTGGGACCACTGGCTGTAGGTGTGCTGCTACAAGTGTTTTTCTTCTTTTAGAAAAAACTGTGAGAACATCCTGATCACAACCACCCAACTTATGCCAGCCCTTGCCAAAGTTCTCCTATATGGATTGGGCGAAGTGTTTCCCATTGAAAATATTTATAGTGCTACAAAAATAGGTAAGGGGTTGTGCCAAGTCTCTGGCACTGCAGCATCTGCTGGGGATTAGCTGGGAGTTTTACATGGGAAACGCCCCATGGTCCAGCTGGTCATGACTTCTGGCCTCAGGAGATGAACTGGGTGTGATTCCCTCCCAGTAAGACAAGAATGTGTTTCTGTACTGGGAGGAAGGGACCTTCTTCAGACTTATGTTTGTCTCTGCCCAAGACTCTTACAGAGGGATTGTCTTTGGCAGGTAAAGAGAGTTGCTTCGAGAGGATCGTGTCGCGGTTTGGGAAGAAGGTCACCTACGTGGTGATTGGAGATGGGCGTGATGAGGAGGTGGCAGCCAAGCAGGTGGGTCTGGCTGCAGAGGTGGGCTGTGGGGTGATGCTTTTTCTGCAGGGGCTCTTGCTCCAAGGCAGGGAGCCAGGTGCAAAGTTTGCCTTTGATGCAAGAGATCTTCCACTGGGTTAAGATGGGCAGTTTTCTGGCTCTTCTGGCTTTAAAGTTTCTGTTTTACTGTTGTTTGAGATTGCATATAACATTGTCCCTGTAAGCAGTGCCTTGATGTAGCCTGTTGGATGTAGCATGTTAGACTCAGTGATCTTGGAGGTCGCTTCTACCCTTGATGATTCGATGATTCTGTGTCCTGATCACAGCTTGTGGCTATTGGAATAATGCAGTTTCTTAGGAGCACAGAGGAGTCAAGGATCAGTGGCAACAGCAGATCAATACAGCACCTGCTGTTATTCTGGATTACAAAGAAGCAGCAGGGTTTGATTGATTTGGCTGGGTTGTTCAGTTGTGCTAATTAACAGCAGTGAAGTGCACAGACCTCGTCTCTGCAGGCTTGATACGTTCTGCTGTGCTAGAGCTGTCACCTGTGCAGGGCCCCTGACAGGCATTCCTGGGTGCAGCACCGGCTCACAGCCAGGGTTTCCATCGTGAGCAGCTGATAGTCACTGCTGGTGCCTGTCACACCCAGATGTGCAGACAAGATGGGCTCCAGATATGGATGTGCAGGTGGCCGAGGTCCATCCTCAGCGTGCTGTGCTCAGAAGCACCACACTACACAGTCCTGCAGCTCCACCCAGGCTGCTTCCACCTCAGCTGAAAACCCCTGTGGTAAACCTGACTCTCCTCTCTTTGTTACAGCACAACATGCCCTTCTGGAGGATCACAAATCACGCTGACCTCGTGTCCCTTCACCAAGCCCTTGAGTTGGACTTCCTGTAAGAAGCTGGAGCAGAGGCAAGACTGCAGCACCTGTGAGCCCTCTCCATCACAGGGGAGGCAGAAATCTCACACATTTGAGGACTCACTTTTCAGCTTGATGAAGAAAACATACCTAATGCAAACTCTGCAGAGGAACATGACAGCAAGTCGTTCCTCAGGAGCACAGGCCCTGCCAAGTCCAGAGGTGTCCTGTAAAGGAGCCCTTGACTCAGCAGAGCTAGAGCTTGTCTGCCAGAAGGGACTTACAGAGCCAGCTGAATGCCTCTGGCAGGTGTCTGCAGAGGGAGGGGCCATACAACAGCAGAAGTATTTGTAAGAGCCTTCTCCTTTCTATTCAGCTTAGTTGTAGAACCCAAGTAAACACAAAACCTTATTTTTATAGGAAAATGCTGATGGCAGAGCTAACTCCCTTGTTTTGCAAAGCCGAAGAGATAAGTTTTTTTCATAGGAAATATTAATGAAAATGTCAAAAATACCTCTATTGCTGTAAAATGTGTCCTCTCTCCTTCTCTGAGTGTTCAAAGCAGTTAATTTATTACAATATCCTTATGTTATTTCCTCAACGTGGGATGACTGGAAAATAGAAAGGTAAGGGGGTGTTTCTGGGATCTGTGGTTCCTTGTGGAGGCAAACGTTGGTGTTCAGAGTAGGTCCTGGTGGCTTCTAGTCAATGTGTGCACAAGCCCTGTTAGCCAGCAGGAAATCACTGGATTCCAGCCTTGGCCCACACTGTGGATCCCAGAGATTTTCCCTGAAGGAAAAAGAAACTGCCTGTGAACATCAGGTACAGCAGACTGGTGCAGGATGTTCAGATGTGAACAGAGTCCTCACCTGGACTAGGAATTATCTAATTCCTGAATCCTCATGAATGTTACAGAGAAGGCTCTGGCTATGGTTGTTAACATTCACCTCTGCATTCCTGACTCTGCTTGTGAGAATAAGTTCCTTTTAGTAGAATCAGATTCAATTTTCTTGTATTACTCCTTGCATTAGCCTGACTACATAGTGAGAAACAAATGCCTTTTTAAGAGGGACTTAAATTTCTAAGACACTGTGACTTGGCAGCCTGAAGCAAACTGGCCTTGGCAGGGATGGTGACAATGCTTTTTCTGCCACTGTCTCTGAAAAGGCTGCAGTGAGTGACTTGCAGCTCCCCTGGCCAGGAACAGCCAGCTGGGGAATGGGGCTGGCATGGGGGCTGGTTTTGTGCCAGGTCAGGCTGTGTTTGGTGGCATCTGCCTCCCCCTGTGCCCCAATTGCACCAGGTCAGCAAGTGCCTGGGGGTCCTGCCCCAAGGACAGGTGTGTGCTGTGCCCCAGCACAGCTCCTGCAGAGCCAGACCTGTGGCTGCACCCAGACCCTCCAGGTCACTGGTCCCCAGCCCCATGTCACCTGTCTCAGGGGACTGGGCTGGAAGTCTGTCACTGCAGGGGGCACACGGACTCACACAGGCAAACTTGTGTCCACCCACGAAGGGATGTGTTTGCTCCATTCCTTTCATGGCATTAATTACTGAGGGATAGTTTCCATCAGTGCAGGGGGAGCTGCTGGGCCCACTTGGTACAGGTTCTGCTATGCCCTGGGAGTGTCTGTTCCTGGGCCAGCTCCAGTGACCACTGGGGAGAAGGTGACTAGAGCCAGAGGTTTGGATCCCCAGCACTCAGGGACTGTTCACATGGTCCTAGCTCCAGTTTCCTTTTGGTTTTTATTTTTTTTAATTAAATTTGGATCAAAGGAGATTCTCCAAGGTGGTCACAGGAGCTGGGAGTGATCTGCTTTCCATCCAGCTCCTTGTCCAGTGTTGTCTGTGTGCTCTGACCCCAGGTGGGTACTGGGTCTGTGTATTTCCCCAGAGCTCTGCAGCAGGAACAGTTATGTGTGGGAGCTGCTGCCCATGAGCAGCAGGACCACTCATCCCACGAGGAAAATCTGAGGAGTCAGTGTTTGATGTGGGTGCCACTGGACAGCTCAGCAGAGGGGAAGGTGTTCTTGCCAGCCCAGCAGAGCCCCTGGGGCAAACTGGGGCTGTGCTGGGGATGCTCAGCAGGTTTGGAGAGGGAAGCAGGAGTCCCCAGGGATGTTTTCTCTCTATACCAGATGGACAGTTCAGGTGTGTTACCACCTGTTCCAGGCAGCTGGGGCAGCTCCAGGACTTATTTGTAATCACAGAAGAGACTGTGCTGGATCATGACCACCCCCACAGTGAGTCTCAGTCCATCCAAAGGTCTCCTGTAAGCAGGCTTGGGAGCTGTCCCAGCCTCTGCAGCAGCCTGTTGGGAGCACATCTCATACTCTAGGTGGCTGAACTTTGGGACTAAAACCTGTGCCTTAACCTCCTACCACTGGTGTGGCCGAGCAGCCCCTTTGCTTCACTCCCAAGGGAAGCAGCTGGTGAGAGCTGTGCTGGGGAGGGGCTGGGTTTGCTCAGGCACTCTCAGTGGGGCCTGAGCCCCCTGGCAGCTGGCTGTGCTTTGTGTTTACTTTCAAATGTTTTAAGGAAATTTTCAGATGTCAGTAAAATTTTAATTGAGTGTGGAACTTGCAGCCACTGACATTTCATACTGATATTTATACAATATGTTTCCTTGAATGTATGTAAAGTACTTTTTAACAGGAGGTTGATGGTATATTTCTGTGTTTGTTAATAAAGGGTGACCTGACTATTTTATTTTTTCCTTTACTGGCTGAATTTAAGCCTTTTCCTGACTCTCATGAGGCAGGAACTGCATCTCTATCCAAGTATTGATTTTTCTCCTGTCTCTGTCACCAGTTCAGCTACAGCCAGGTCAGGGGTAAAGGGAAAGCAAACCGGAACACCTGAAGGACAGCCAGCCTGCAGGCCCCAGGCACCTCAGCTCACCTGAGTGCTGCCAGCCTCCCCTGCAGCTGTACCACAGCCACGGAGGCTTTAAAATCACCTGATCCAGGAATATTTGCTGCCTCTGAGAGCCCTGGGCAGGTGTCTGTGCTGGCACCGGTGGGAAGCAGCAGGGCCCCTGCAGCCTACAGCAGCTCTTGTGCACTACAAGGGGCAAGTCCTAGGTGCTGCTGGCTCTGGGGTCTCTGTTCATGGTCTGTAACAAGAACTGTTCTATGAACTGGAAAAAATAATAAAGTCTTTATTTTCTATAGTGAGTGCTTCAGCCTGTTCCCTGCTGCCCCCATCAGTCCCTGCCCCTGTGACAGCCTGGGCTGGACTTGGCAGCACCTGCAGCGTCCAGGGTGCCCTGGAGAGTCCTGGGGAGCCAGAGGGGCAGGAACTGGCTCCTGGGCTTTGCTGAGGTGCCCAGGGCACAAACCTTCCCTTTCCATTTTCCTTTTGTGCAAAGCCAACAAACCCCTCTCCTC
This sequence comes from Serilophus lunatus, assembly GCA_013399895.1. NCBI lineage: Eukaryota > Metazoa > Chordata > Aves > Passeriformes > Eurylaimidae > Serilophus > Serilophus lunatus. Next base: position 9,362 of record VXBA01005583.1, on the reverse strand, counting down.
CCACTCTCTGCTGTGGTGCTGCTGGCCTTGGGACACAGGCTGATCTTGCAGGAAACAGATTTCAGTTGCTCCTCCAGGTGCATCCTGCTGCTTTCCCTGCTGTGGGGCTCCCCTCCTGGGATGGGTCCTGCTGGCAGGGGAGTGATGGAGGTAAAGGGAAGGGGTCAGGGGTCACTGCTTTGACCATCCAGGACATGCCACGGCTGCCACGTGGACAACAGCAAAAGAGGCAGGGGCTGCTCTGGGGCCTGCTTGGGTTTTGGCACCTGGGAAGTGGTGAGTGTGTGCCCAGGAGCCAGCACAGCCTTGCACTGGCCACATCCACAGTCACCTCCAGCTGAGAAACCAGCTGTGGCAATTCCAGCCTGGTCACTGCCTGTGGAGGCACTGCCCAGGCTGTGCTGGTGGGAATGGCTGCCAAGGGAGCACGGGCTGTCCATAACCAGCCAGACACACTGAGCTGCCCTGTGGCAAACACGGCGATAATGGGTGAGCTTTGACCTTGATACCAAAACTAACACACGAAGGAGGAAAATCCTGTCTGGAAACAAAGGTCAGGCAGTCACAACCATGGAGGAAACATCCCTGAGCATCAGCAGCAGGCACAGGAGAGTCAGAGAGAACAAACCAGTGCTCTGGTCTGTTGAAAAAGCTAACAATAAATAACAAGAAAAGCTGACGTGGCAATGCAGTCACATGCCACAACATGCTCGACCTGCCACAAACACTGTGGCTTTCCTTGAGGGTAGAGCCATGGGAGCCATGCTGTATGCCATGAGACTCCCTGGGTGTTTCCACATCATCCCTGGTTCCTGCCAGGTCCCTCCAGCTGCCCAAAACAAACAGCCTGGGTGTCAGAACCGGGGGGCACAATTAACAACTCTACTTGCACACTCATCCCTTTGCAGGAGCTGCCTTCAGACAGCAGAATCGAGGGCAGCAGCTCCATTCAGGAAGTGCTGCTGTGCTGGCTGGGAGACAGGGAACTGGGTCTGGGCCAGCCACTGCATCCGCCTGTTCACAAGGGCTGGCTCTGAGAAGGAGCGAAACTCCAGCTCCTCACTCCTTCCATTGGCATCCACCTCGTCATAGCCGCCCTCCTGCCGCACCTGCACATTGGGGTGCAGCCACTTGTAGTAGGTGACCCTCAGCCCCAGCCCCAGCAGGTAGCATGGCAGGGCGGCGGACAGCACTGGGACGAGGTAGGAGTGCTCATCAGAGGGGGCCCGGCCCCAGAGCCAGGAGAGGGCCAGCAGCGCGCTGTCCACCAGGATGAAGCCATGGTAGATGACGCTGCGGTGCAGTGTCCGCCCCCGCGCCACATTGAACCAGCTGAAGTAAAGGATCACGGCCACCACGGCCCGGTAGAGCTGCTCAGGGCCAGGGGATTCCATGAAGTCCGTGCCCTGCAGGCTGACCCAGAGGAACATGGCCAGCCACACGAGCGGGAAGTGGACAGCCACACCATAGGGCCAGAGCAGGGCGAAGAGGGCGACCGCCAGGATGCGAGGGCAGATGAGGAAGAGGTTCCACAGGAAGTAGACGATGGAGGAGCTCAGGCTCAGCTCGTACTTGTCCTGCAGAAAGGAGCGCAGAGACTGGTGGTAGTCCAGCAGTGACCAGGACACACACAGGAATGCAGTGCCGATCCCCAACCCTGCAAACACAGAGGTGGAGATGCCGAGGGGGGATCGAGGAGGGGCCCAGCCTGGCTCAAACCTCCCCCTGCCTGGTGCTGCTAAACAAGCTCTACACCAGATTACAAAGCTGCTGCTGCCAGGGTTGGAGCCTCAGCATCCCCATCTCTCCCCTGGCCTTCTGCCCTCCCAGAGGGGGAGGCTGATGCCTGGCCTTGCCCAGAAGGTAAGGAAGAAGCTCTGGGACTGACTGAGCAGCTCTGCAGAGCCTGCACAGGCAGGTGAGCACGGGCACCCATCCATATCGTGGAGCTCCCCATTTCTCTGTAGTGACACCTGCTCCAGACCCGAGACAGGCACCACAGCACCTCCTCTGTGGCCTGTGCTCCACCCACACCCATATCAGCACCTCCCCGCTCACCAGCAGGCTCCCGATTTCCTGCCTGACCCTCAGCCTCTCCTGGGACATGTAAGGGGACCATAGGAGCCCCTCATCTCCAACCCTCCCACCCCTTGCCCAGTGTGGTCCATTGGGGCACGTGAGTGACGGACACGGGTCCACCCTCCTGTGTGACACGTCAAGGGAAGGAATGACATGGGAGCAGAATGACACTTCAAGCAAGTGTCCTGCTGGTCCTGCAGCTCCTGAACAGCCCATCTGGCCTGTCTCATCCAAGCACACATTGACCACAAGCCTGCAGCCCCACAGCCCCTTCCCCTGGCCCCAGACCCTTTACCCTGGGAGAGTTCGGCCTTGTTTGTCCGCAGGATGACGTAGAGGAGCAGGGTGAGCTGTGGGGTGTTCTCCAGGAAGGTCTCGAAGAGGCGCAGCATGCTGATATCGTGGGAGAGGAAGGCCATGTGTCTCTGCTCCTCCTCCTCCTCTGCCTTTGTCCAACACACCTTCCAGCCCACCTTCAGAGCGTGGAGGCACCTGTGCGGGGACACAGCCAGTGGTGAGCGGCCACAAGCACGGCCCTCGGCCCTCACGCTGCCCTGGCAGGACAACAAACCCCCCCAGTGATGCCCAAGCCCCTCCCTCCCCCTGCCCAAACGATGCCCAGCCACGAGTGCAGCGCAAGTATCAAACCGAGCATCGTCCTCAGCGGCCGGGCCCGGATCATCTCCTTGCCCCGGGAGGAGAGGCCCGGCCCGGCCTCTCGGAACCGCCCGGAGCGCCAAGGCTGAGAGGTTTCGGGGCTCTGCCCCGTTTGGCCCGAGGCCTCCGGCAGCGGAAACAGCCCCGGGAGACAGAGCGGAGCCGGGGAGAAACTTCAGCTGGAGGGAAAGAGCCGCCTCCCACCGACACAGTTCACATTTGGG
>VXBA01005582.1:182999-235301 GCA_013399895.1 Serilophus lunatus | reverse complement strand
CACAGAAAAACCAATACAGGAGGTCACTCTGCATCATGAGCAAAGTGCATCCACTTGTGCGAGCCATTAGCACCAGTCTCTTACAGCACCAAGATAGTTACTGCAGGTAACTAGCAGCTCTATCTCTTACACTTGTAGATACATTCTTCTCACTGGACCTGGGATAGTTGGACAATAGCAGGTCCTTTGGAAGTCCCAATTAGGCATATTCAGCATTGGTTGGGTTTGGCGGATGAGCAGCTACTTCTCTGCAGTTTGCTACAAAAGTCTTTCGGTGATCTGAACTCTGACATACTCAACTACTGCAAACTCTCAATTTTGATGGAAGGATTTTGAAACCTACCCACAAATATGGTTGGTAAACTGGAGCAGTGGCATAGAAGTCTGTCTGCTGACTTGGAGAGACCAAAGAGAGTATTAAACACAGTTTGCACTGGCTGGTGTATCCTATTCCAAGTTTATTGCAACATCCTGATTCTTATCTTCAAAGCGCTAGCTAAATACAATTCAAAATAAACTCCGTTCATGCACCAGTGCTGACATAGTTTCTCATTGAAAGAGGAGGAGAGCTCTCTGGTGAGCTGGGTGAGCATTGGCTCAAATCCTTGAGAGGCAGGATATAGGAAAGTTCCTAAAAATCCAGGATTTTGTTTCTCCCTCACACAACCATTTTCATAACAATAGTTCAATGGCCAAATGCGCAGTAGATTAAATTTAAGATCCAGTTGGTAAACTGACATGAATGTTTAGAGTTTCACTGAACTCAAAGCAGTTGTACCTATTCACCACAGCTTAAGATGCAGAGCAGCCCACGGGTGAGATTGCAGTGATTTTAGGGATTGAGGGAGATGTCAGTTTTGCTCTGAACTCTTCCAGGCAGCAAAGGAGCCTGAAAGCCTGTAGGACTGACACCTGACATTTCCACCTGGGCTAGACCTGAAAACAGAACAAAAGTACAGGCTTATCAGGATTGTGGCTGGAGGTAAGAGAGACAATGAGATCTATATAGCTTGTGTTCAAGTTGTATGTGGGATCTCATTTTTCAGAGGCTGCAGGAAAGTCTGTGAACCATCAAGGCAGCAGATTGAGAAGAAAATATGTAAACCGAATCACAGTAGGTCCCTAAGTGTGTGATTTTTCTTGGATTCTTAGTTCTTTTAGCTGGCCAGCTTTTCTTGATCACCTCCTAAACACGTTAAGAATATGGTGCAGGACAGTTCTACAGCATAATCTCTTGCTAACAATCAGCCATATTCCTATATATATTCATTCTCATCATCCAGACAATGTTATCTCAGAATAGACCATCCATGCACACAATTATTTTTCAAAACATATGACCAGAAAAATTAATGAGATGCAAGGACTTTGTATTTCCAAGACCTTCAACAAAAGGGTATAACATCGACGTTGGTAGTGATTTGATTCAACATGCTTTGGGGTTTAGAACTATTAATGCTATTTTTCAATCTTATTCATATCTGTTAAGCCCCTCAGATTTGTAACTTTCTCCATGGCCACAAACCAGGTTTTGATATTTATTTGGAGACCCATTGTAAAATCCATTTGCATAAAATTGAGTGAGAAATTTCCTGAGGAAAAGAAAAGAACAAAATGAAGTTAAATGGTATTCTTGACTTTGCTTATGGCTTCAGTTGAGCCCAGGCATAAATGACTTGTGAAATGGAGATTAATTTAATCAAGCTTTTCAACTGAGTATTTACCTCTACATACCTTAAATGATTCATTTATAAACAAACAAAAAAATAGAGTTTTTGTGAATAAGAATATTACTTCTCTGAAAATTCTCATGAAACTACTTACTGACTATGGATGTTTTAACTCGCCACTGGCAACACACAGGAAAAGCAGTCCCTAATGGACTTGTTCAAAGTCAAGTGTATGGGGCCCTAAGTTTAGTGCAAGGTGTCCCCTGCCTGTGGGGTGGGGACTGGAACTAGATGATCTTTAAAACCCTCCCAGTGCAAACCATTCTATGGTTCTATGAATCTATGACTTTTCTTTTGAAATCAACAAATTCACAGACTACAACAGTATTCTGTTTGAATCCGTTGTGTTTCACTAGCTGAAGTTTGTAGTTAACCTTGCACTCTAGGACCCAGACAGAAGCAAAGTAGAAAAAAAAATTAAAACAAGATGTGAGATAGGAATCTTTAATCAACCTCGTTGTATCAGCTTGGGCCCAGCATTCCACCCTGTCTTCTGAGGTTACTCAGCACCACTTTGAAAATGGATTATTTTTCACTGAAAACAATGCCAAAAAAGGGCTTCAGCTCCCCTGGGGGAAATTAGAACAGCCTGGATCATCAAAAGGGAAAAAATCGTTATCAGTAGCAGTCTGAAACAATGAGAAAGAAAAGGTGAAACTAGACTCAGGTTTTGGGCCACTCTTGGACCTTAGATGAGTCTTTGAGAGACTGAAGTGGATTGGCAAAAATCTGTGTGTTTCTGATGCAAAGCAATGCTTGCTTTTCTACAGGATAATATAAACACTTGAGTTTTTTTCCAAGATGTTTGGTTCAGAAACATACTTTTTATAAACAGTCAGTAGTTTTTCCTGGAAAGGTTAAGGCACTGATACAATATTTTACACTTTCTGTTACTAGGTCAGAGGGATTACCAAGGTATATGAAAGTTAATACATATATTATCTCATACATGCTAGTAGAAGAAAAATACATTTTAAGGACTTAATATGGCTTAATACATATATGTCTTTTACATATATGTCTTTACCTGGTGTCCCTTGTCTTGGGTAAGAAATTTTCCAACAGACATCACCATTTACCTACAGGTGATCCACCAGAGAGCTCCAGTGCCAACTGCCAGCATAAACAAATGTCTCATGTCCATTTATGACCCGCCTAAATACATTTTCAGTACAACACAAAAACTCAATTCCAACTTCAGTAGTAGTAACACACAGTGGAGAAACAGAGAAAGTGGTGAAATATCATCTCCCAGATGCTGAGGTTGAAATACGTGCTACAGCACATGGTCAGCTAAGGCATCATCATTGACAGGCTAGTTTACCTACTTTAAGAAGAAGATAAAAATTAAGGAGCAATTCAGAAAGCACTGTTACCTAACATTCATTGACTCCTAGTTTTGGCTTATAAAAAACAAACTCCTTCGCATGAATATTCCATGAGAGCAAGAACTTCTAAAAGAAAACTTTGTTGACACAGATATTTCCTATGTACATAACTTCTAGCTTATATAAGATGGTTAGTGCCTTGGCCTTGCTGTAGCCCTCTTTTGCAAGCCTACAGCAGTACACTGCTGACCTCAGTTATGTATTGAAGTTATTAAGGAAAATGGCTTCCTGGTCTGATCAGGAATAGTGTGGCCAGCAGGACTAGGGAAGTCATTCTTCCCCTGTACTCAGCACTGATGAGACTGCACAGCAAGTACTGTGTCTAATTCTGGGCCCCTCAGTTTAGGAAGGATGTTGAGGTGCTGGACTATGTCGAAATAAGGGCAACAAAGCTGGTGGAGGGACTGGAGCACAAGTCCTACAAGGAAAGGCTAAGGGAGCTGGGATTGCTTAACCTGGAGAAGAGAAGGCTCAGGGGAAACCTTATCACTCTGTACAACTACCTGAAAGGAGGTTGTAGTCACGTGGGTATTGGTCCCTTCTCCCAGGCAACCAGTAGTAGGACAAGAGGGCACAATCTTAAGATGCTCCAGGGGAGGTTTAGGTTAAAGATTAGGAGGAAGTTCTTTACCAAGAGAGTGATTGGGCGTTGGAATGGGCTGCCCAGGGAGGTGGTGGAGTCACCATCTGTGGAGGTATTTGAGAAGAGAGTGGATGTGGCACTTAGGGCTATGGTTAAGTTGACATTGTGGTGTTTGGTCAAAGCCTGGATTCAATGGTCTCAGACGTCTTTTCCAACCCAGTTGATTCTGTTATCTGGAAGCAAACAGCCTATAACTATACACTCATATTAAGTACATACTTGGATGCTTTGTCAAACAGGGAAAGATTAATGAATTGCTGCCTCTGTAACTAATGATAGAATAGTAGTAATGTATATTTAAATTGTGATTATGCTGTCAATGTTTTATGCCAGTGACATATCAGCCACTGATGTTTGGAAAGCATTCTACAGTTAGTCTGTGGAAGTTCATTGGCACACACTAGTATAGTCATATATGGTTGGGTGCATCTTGCAAAGGACTAGCAGCGGCCCTAAGAGTCTGAGATGTGCCGATAATGCTCTTCTCAAATAATATTACAGAAGAACAGTACTGCTGTCATTAAACTTTCAATCTAGAATCTATATAATACCAATCTGAAGCAGAATGTTCTTTTTGTGTACTAGCAAACAAGTCATCTAAGATTATTTTCTTCCTCCTTTTCAGTTCTTCACCCTGACCAGACTGGTGCCTCTGATCTTGCAAAAGGGCAACACCACCAATGCAGTCACACTGTTGGAATTTTAATCACCTCCCTAATAACTTTATTGAGAACAAATTTAGATATCAGCAGTAAAATTATCAACAACTTCTGATAATCCATAATTATAAGCATTAGAGGGATAAAACTGCAGCAGAACTAGCAAGACTAAGGAATAAATTGGCAACAATCTAGACAGGCTTTCAGTAAATTGCTTATAATCTTTTTTTCTCACTAATTTAAAATTTTATTTCTCAACTCTTTCCTCCATCCCTATACAGAAGTATTGCTAGGTGAATAAAGTGATCTTGAAGCTGGGTACAAAAATAACAGCTGTCGCAGTGCCAAGCATGACAGATCTTAAAGTCCTCTGCTGAACCTGTGTGCTGCAGACTGGACCAGCACATGCAAATATACACTGTTCAAAGTGAGCAAGGGTGTCAGAGACAGCAGCCCTACACAAACAGAGCAGAGCAAGCAACAATGAAGGGTCAAAACAATTACAGAATTTGATTGAAGAAAAAGTAAAAAGTATCTGTGGAAGAGATTCAACAACTTCCACTGCTAAGGACATTAAACCCGATCAGAGCTTTTGAGAAGGCAAGAAACCATGTGTCGCAGCTGTGGCAGCTGAATAACAATGTTCCTCCTGAATCCTAATAGATGGATTTGTCCCAAGACTTAAATGGAAATTTCTCTATTCCTCTCTTGTTCAGCAATGTTTATGTATTTTTTGTCATCTTTGCTGTGGAGAAGGCACCAGCATAGCAGGGCTGCAAATCAGACTGGAAGCGCATTGCAAATTCCAGGAGTTCATTTTTTACAGAAAGTCATAACCACCTTTAAGTTCATAAAGCAGCTGTCCCACCACACTCTGACAGTAAGCATGCCATACCTTTGGTTAACTTCTGGCATAGACAGGGACTTAGATCTCTTCCAAGACAGTGAAGAATAATGAAAAAGCAACTTTGATGCTACCTGAAACCAAAGTATTCAAAGCACATTGCCTGCATTCCTCAGCTGCAAGCACTGAGCCAGGGCATGGAGATAATCATTCTGGCTGGTGATGGGGGAGGGAAAAAGGAGCTTAAGGACCCAGGAGCTGAAGTATTCGGGACAAGAAAATCTAGACAGAATTTAATCTGCAAGGTAGTACTGCAGTATGTTTCTCTCACATCCCACTCTCATTATGTGCATTAGAGAATTAAAATGATCATGGATATGGCAGGTTTTTTTTTTCCTTTTTTGCTTTTTTATCTCTTCCATAGAAAATGAGGATCTATACCAAGCAATCCATTTCTGTCTCATCTTGTGCTGCTTTTCCATTTGTGGCAAACATTTCCTCTTTCAAGACAACAAACAGCCCAGCATAATGCCCAGACAACAGCGGACCATTTTACGTGGGGAAAAAGCTTTTCCTCATCTTCTCCCAATCATGAAACATGCCCTTCAAGCCTGAGATTTGATAACCATAATTATCTTACTTATCTTCCAATACAGGTATGCATTGGTATTACATACCATATGTTTTAGGGTGTCAACCTAAGATAACTCAGTTCTTTCAATACTGTAGAATCTGTTCTTTGAGTTAATAATCTGCTGCAGCAGTGAAGTCTGCGCATTGCAGAAAAAAATTTTGCAGTGGCTAAAAAAAGATCCTTGAGACAACAATGTCTCCTTGAGTTATGACAGCAGCATCTCTATGTCACTACAGTACCCAACAGCAACTTTCTTTGACTCAAACAATTGAGGAAACATTACAGGAAATTTCTTAGTAACTAAAACTATGGATTCAACTCCACCAATTACAGCAACTTTTGAGTTGCTAACAATAACTACCATATTGTATTTCAGCTACTATGCCATACAGATCTATCTATGCACAAGTCTACATGGCAAGAGCAGCAGCAGTTCTTGGCAGGCCTTAATAAACTTCCTAAAGTTGGAGAGCCAACAGACTGGAACGTGGTGTATTTGTGATTTACCTACCTTATGGCACCTCAGGATGTCACAAGAAGACTTGACATTAGGAAGTATTTCTTTACCGAGAGGGTGGTCAAACAATGGAACAGACTTACTAGGAAGGTGAGTAATGTCCCAGATATGTCAGTGTTTAAGAGGCATTTGGACAATGCCCTTCATAAAGTGAAGTTGCCAGGCATTTGATGATCATTGCAGGGAACTTTCAACTGGACTAGTGTATCGTAGTCTAGGAAGGAAGTCACTCTGTCTTCTCTCAGTGCTCAGCAAAGTTGTACAGTGTAGAATTGTGACAACAAAAGGAATTGCATTTGTAATATGGAAAGGGGAAAAAAACCACCCCAAAATGTGGTTCTAAACAATGTCTTGGGAATTGCAACTACTGCAAGACTACAAAATTTTCTCCATAGTCAAGTGCAATTGAAGCACAGACAGTAGTGAGGGCATCTTTGGTATCTCTGCTTTTAAGAGGAGAGTATGGGCCAACACAAAGAGTATAAAAACAACAGAAAAGAAGTAACAGCACAGTGTGACCTGGTTTCCATGCAGAGTGTTATGGAATAGTTTAGAACCTAACATGCAGTCTGTTTATACCCTGAAAGAATAAACAATGCAAATAAAATGCATTTAAAAACCACTAAGACCATAAAAAATGAGAATTTTGGAGAGTGTCTTACCTTTGACCCAATAAGCGTGTACAGCCATTGGATGGTTTCATTATGATTTATTACTCCATTCATGCCATCTACATAGAGCATTATCTGGCCCAAAGCTATTGTAAAGAAAAGAGAGAAAATATAATCAGAGCTAGTGAACACTTTTATAAAATTCTAAGCATTTTCTGGCAATTTTCTATAAGCAGGGTATTCCAGAGACATGGGGAACTCAACTAATGAAAGATATATTGAGCAAGATCATGCCAGACAAAATCCTGGGAAGTACATTTAGTTTACTGACTTAATCTGGACAATATGAGTGTGAATTTCACTGAGGAACAAGCTCAAACACTTGTTCCTTCCTAGAAGATGCTACATTTTATGGCCCCCAAATCTGCGAAAAGTACTCTACACACTGCTTACTGTTACAATGGTTCCATCAGCTACAGTGCTTTATATATTGTGAACCAAGACTTTTACCATTTGTTTCAGCAAATAATAATAATATTCTGAATTAGTATATTTTAATTGACAGTTTCACTGAATTCCAATAATATGAAGTTAAAGCTGGGCAATTAACACCAGTGAAAGCAGCAAATATTCACCACTGTACAGTGCACTCATGCAATTGAGTTTTACATTTTAGTGAGAAAATGCAAAAAACAAAGCATGGTTATAAGAAAGAAGTGTCTTAATTTATTCTAAAACATTTACAACAGCATTTCAAAACATGCTAGTAAAATATTTCGTAACAGTATTTCCATACTTTGCAATCCTGATAATATGAGACTCAAGAGACAACAGCTATTAAATCTTTTCTGACTGATAAGAACAGACATCTTTTGTAAGGATTATGAAAAGTGAATTAGTAAAATTCATCTATCATCTTCAAGTTTCCACTCTTAGATCTGCTTTATAACAGAAGATCAAAGCACAGTGGGATGAAAAAAAAATCACTGATGTAACACCTTTCAGCACAGTCTGTTGGCATAACAACTTAATTATCTAATGCACAACCTGATGATCTCCTAGTATGTTGATTTATGGAGGAAAAAAAAGGGAAAAAAACCCCCAACAACCTGCAGGGTGAGAAAAATGACAATATTCACGTCCCAAGCACATTCTGAATGTCTGCTAACTTTTGCACAAGTTGTGCACAGTGCAGCATCGTTTACCCTGAGGGCAGATTTTCAGACATGAATGCTAGGCAAGACCCTAAGTACTCCTATAGTTTAGCAGCCAGCATTCATTTTTGCATTGTCTCCTCCTTTTTACTTTGCTCTAGTTAGTTTATTTACAGCTAAAAACCTGAGGTACTGGTTTTAGGTACTTATATTCTTTATGTAATCTATCGCACCAAGCTAGGAGCAAAGTCACAGTGTGTGGTCAAAGATCGAGAAAAAGCAAACAAGAGGGCTATGGCACAGAGATGGCACATCTCTTAGATGGGCTGCATTGCCATTAAGGTATGCCTGTCACTCTGTGTTCCTCCTTTCCGGGAAGGAATCATTCATCACCCTCCAAAGATGTGTCTCTCAGTGAATAAAATCAGATGAGAGGGACTCAGGCCCAAGTGCTATGGTAAAATAAAAGATATTAGTCATTCAGTAAAATGAGATAGGAATTACTCTGCCTGAATAAATGGCTGCTTTGAAGCATTTCATTGCAGGTAAAGGAAATGCTGATATCCCAGCAGTAATCAGAGAAAGTTCTTAATTCTTGTTTTTACTTCCTTTCAATAGCAAAGATTTGGCGCTGGATCAGGATTAGATTCAGTCATGATAAGGTCACCAAAACCATTTTTTTCCCTCACAAATTCTTTGTTTGGGGGTGAAGGGATTTAATTTGAATTTGAAACAAATGTGAAACAAATTTTACTCTTGGCATATACATTCCAAACTTATATAGAAATCAAAGACAGCAAGAAGTCTGCTTTTAAAGGGAAAACATGCACACAATACAAAATTACTCCACTGCTTATACTTAAGACCAATTAGACTGGATGCCTAAGTGAGATCTGGTATGCATTAGTATTCAGCCTCTTAGATTGGACTCTTCATAATAGAAATAAGACAAATTAGTAGACTTCAGAAACAAGAAAAAAAATGTTTTAGGGATTCCTGAGAATATTTATCTGCTACCAGTAATCTTGCTCATCTTGCTCCCTTCAACCCCTCCTATAATCTTATTTTTATGTATGTATTTATTTACTTATTTATCATTGATGCTACCCTAGGTATATGGTCATACCTATATCTTTGCAGAAACAGAATGGGTCTTTTGGATATTGGTGAAAAATCATTAACACAAGAAAAAGAACACTATTGCTGCTGCTTGAACAAGCAGCCAATAGGTTTCATAGGGCAAAGAATTACAAAGGATGCCATGAAGTGTTTGAAAGGTTTACTATGGAGTCATGCTGTCCACATACAAGTCATGGTTCCAGTAATTATCTGCCACACATGAAGCTATCAGGTCCTGCCAAAACTTTGGCGTAGACCTTCATACTGCTATTTCCCATCACAAAAATGAAAGACAATATAGGCACGAAAAGGAGAAATCTCTTTTCAGTAGGAAGTACAGTAAGATAGGGAGTATCTGTATGTACTTTTTACAAAGCTGATGCCCCATAAGTTCTTGGGTAAAGAAGTCCACAAGGAGACCAAAAAGAAGGAGAAGGTTGGTTTTCATATAACATCAACTGTCTGTGCTGAGGAAGAAAAGGTAATACCTACACCACAATCACACAAAACAGAGGCAAAATGGAAGACACCAGCAAAACCACTAATGTAGGAGCAGGATGGTGGAGAGGAGGCCCTTGGGCCTTCCTAGGACTTGGGTTTGGCCAAATAAGGCACATCAATTTGGCACAAAATGGACATGGACATGACTGCAGCATTTTACAGTCTTTGAAGCTTTCCTGCCCAACTAATTGCTCACCTCTCAGGCCATGATCATAGTCTGCTGAAATGGCTGTGGCTGTGGCAAACTCCACATGCCCAGCATACAGACATCCCAAGACCAACACGTAGGGTCTCACCAAGGAAGGGCAGGCTAATTTGAAAGGCATTTCTGAGGCCAATCTAGTCCAAAATAATTTAAATTCGTATTTGTCTGTGCCTTTAACCAAACTTATTTTCCTTTCACAGAAAAATGAGGAGGCTATTTAATCCATTTAATCCCATCCCTCAGCTAACTGGAATTCTTTTTGGAAGCATATCAACAACCTACTTGTATTAGGAAAGTTTGCTATTGTGCAACAAGGGGCTGGGAGAGTGGGGTTTAAATACAGAGCAGACTTAATTTGGAATTTCTTTGTTCCCACTATCCTTGAAAACCCTTAATCTTATGTGAAAGTAGTGTGTGATTTTACCCATAGCTATTTTCAAGTGGAAAATTGCTGGATTTCTTAGGAAAGGCTTAGGCTAGAAAAGAACAGACTAGCCAGAAAGTTCATAGGTTTCTGTGAAATAGGAGGTTTAAGACAGCCTCTGAAAACTTGCCAGTATTGGCACTGATACTCTCCTGAGATATTTCTTATATAAAGTTAACAGGTCCAAAGGGGAAAAGCTCTAGTACAAAACATCAGCACAATGAACATCATCTTAAGTTAAAGCCTGTTTAAAGTTAAGTTAAAGTCTGTTTTTCCCACTCAGAGTGGCAGACGTTTCAAAGCTGTTCCTTGCTCACATACCTGCCTCTCTACTCCACACTATCTGCTTTGCATTTTACCACAGACTACCTTAGAGAAAACAACATCACTGAATGAGCAGAAAAACTGTTTTCTTACAGTTTTCTATGAGTCAAACTCCCATTCGTCATGACAAGAATTATGGCAGGGATACACCTTGTGGTTACATTTGTTTCCATCAGAATAAGCAAATGTACAAGGTGAAGAAGGCCAAAGACAGATCTTGTCACTACAGGTTTCATCTCCCAAGAAGCTTCTGGCCCAAGGTTATCATGCACTTCATAATCAGCAGCTTTGGTGCATGTAATGTGATTCATAAAACAGGCAGGTGTGCAGAACAGACAGAACTATGGTAAAATTAATAGGGAAGAACTAGCTGCTAAAATTCATCTTTTCATTGCTACCTAAAATCTTATCTTAACCATCAATGAGAAATTGAGGGTCTGTGTGATTGCATTCATTCCATTTGAAAACAGATTACTAGTTTGTGTTCACTATTCTGGGAACAAAAAAGGCATACTCCACCAAAGTAGATGTCTCCTTCAAAAAAAAAAAATCTATATATGTCTAGTGAGGGGTCCCAGGAAGAAGGTATCTAATATACTATTACAAAAAACTAGGTGCTAATTCTGAAGAAAACAACCATACCTAAAACTTCTTTCTTGGTGTTTCCTCATTAGAGAGAGGCAAGATCTTAGCTATCAAGTAGGACTGTCCTGAACATAAAATCTCCAACTCAGCTCAGCCCTGAGATGCTGGATGCCAGAAGCTTCTACTTTTACTTGTAGCACATGCCCACCGTGCCTGCATGAGTATCCTCAGGGTAGAGCTCATTGTCTCCATATCTAAGTATATAGGAGACTTTTTTCTCTGATGAGAAATCATTATTGAATACAACTTCTGTACCATCGAGCTACTTGAAAATTAACAGAATTGGAGAATTAACAGAATCACAGAATTCCTTGTTTATAAGAGGTTACATCAGATAAAATAGATGACTTGGACTTTCCACTGCTTCCGAGAATGATCTTTCAAAGCAATACTGTTACAAACTTTATAAATCACAGTAATTCCACAAGTCTAGAATAAGCTCAAATTTATACATTTGGGGGTCGTTTTTGTTTTTTCCTCTCTTACTATTTGTATGGGCAGGTTTAAGCGTCAGGGCAAATCTGCTCTTTATACAGCCATTCCCATTTCTTTAATCCTGTTAAAGATATCTGTTAAGTCATCTAGGAAGATAAAACAGTCTTGTTCCTGGCTACAAAAGCATGAATACTTTGTTTCTTATCAAAGTTTCTTTAAATCCCAACTCTTTTGTTAATCTTGTCTTTTTACTCTCTGCTTATTTGTTCTTTCTATTATAATAGACATCATAGTTAAAACATGCTAAGGAATTAATTTTCAGAACTCCTATATTAACTACATACTGAACTTGTATTAAACAAGAATTGAACTTTCTCCAAAAAACCTCACATTGCAGAACTAATGTTATGAACCAAAGCTGCAAAAACAGTTCTGTACAGATCTAAATGTATTATGTTGCTAATGTACTTCAGAAGTTCTTATGCTAGCCAACACTAAAGTTTAGCTTTCATTCTTAAGCAGTTTGGAAACTTCTGCAGGCTAGTTTCAGACCTAAAAGTACTATGCAAAGTTTAAATATTTCACAGGTACAATGGGTTTCTAGATCAAACAATCTTCAATATTCCTCCATCTACTTTAAGAGGAAATATATAAAGACACAATACAAATAATCTTTTTTTTTAATGCTGAAAAATGAGAGAAAAAAGTGACAACCAGAATTCTCCCCTGGAATGCAGACTCCAGGGAAGCTGCCACCCAGAGGTCACCGCTGGGCAAAGCCAAACAAACCAGGAAGGCTGAGTATGCCCACTCTCCTGTGCAATCAGTACGGCTTTCTGCAGCACGCTTGGGCCCTGCGATGTAACTCCAAGCTTAACACCAAGTTCTTAAATGGCACAGCCTAGCAATAGTTTTCACCATCCACAAAAGCTCTCAGGAAATACTGGAGAAGATTTATAACTCTGATAGTTTTGGCACAATGGAAAGATTGTTTGATCTGTGTTAATA
Source organism: Serilophus lunatus (assembly GCA_013399895.1). Taxonomy (NCBI): domain Eukaryota; kingdom Metazoa; phylum Chordata; class Aves; order Passeriformes; family Eurylaimidae; genus Serilophus; species Serilophus lunatus. The sequence goes on along the minus strand of VXBA01005582.1, from coordinate 222,460 downwards.
TTATTATTCTGTTGTACCTAATTGTGGGTCTTTGACAATAATCTTAGTTCTGGTGAAAACCAGAGGCCATTGGCAAAAGAAATGCTCTTTCATTGCTGATTACTACAGGAAAATGAAGGGGAATAGGCTGCCAGCTTCAGAGCGGAGCTTCAATCAAGGAAGAGTCTGGGAAGTCATTTCAAAATTTTGAAGCCTCGATGACATTTACAGTTATTTGTGCTGCAGGTACTGAGCTCAGAAGCCATCCACAGAGAGCACAGACAAACATTTTTGGTCCTCAGAAATTGGATGTTAATAACACCTTGGCCACACAGCAGGAGTAGGAAACACAGAGCGTTTATCAGCCTAATTTGAAAGCAGATTGTAACTGTGGTTCTGATAGGGAAGGAGGAGTAGCAGGTCTCCTTCTCTGTTTCAGGGGAAGGTACCTGCATGGTCAGTGTCTCCGTAAGTCCCTGATCTCAGGCTCCTTACCTAGAAGGGGTGTCGTTACCACATCAACCTCACACACATGTCCTTCCCTAAAGCCTACTCCCAATTAGTTCTTAGTGTCCTCAAGATTCAAGTGAGGAGAAACACAGCCATATCCCATGGGATGCCAACATGTGTCAAGTCCAGGACTTCAGGAACCTTTTACAGAGGAATTTTGTCCACTCCATTGTTCCTCTCCCCCCCTTTTCCTCTGATGTTTCTGCCCTTGAAAAACAGCACACAGCAAAGTCAAAGGTGACACAGGACCTTTAAAAATCTGGTCCTTTCTATGTACCATGCAACAATTATGGTGGTGCCTCACCAAAGCTTAAGAAGCACACAAGAATTGCTCCTCTTCCAGTATTTCTTTTGTAGTATTTCTTAAAATTTACTTGAGTATAAAGAAAGAATAGACTCACTTGACTCTGTCAGCAGTTGAACTGCTGAAAGCTTTTATATATGAATTGAAATCTGGCTTACATATATGCATTATATGCATTAAAAAGATTTACACGATTAGTCATAATTGCTTTAATAATTATGTTGCAGCACTCACACTTTAAATGCACTATATTCTAGCATGCTGTATAAGATTAATTACATAGCATTGTACAATAAGCTGGGTAAAGCTTACATTGCAATAGGTAAAAACATTTCCCCATGAAAAAGAAATATGTAATTAAAATACCTTATTAATAAATGAGCAAGTTATTACCCCAGAACTAGCCTGTTATTTTGCAAGCTGAGTAAAATCATGGGAGAATGAAAAAAAAAGGAAAAAAAGAAAAAAAAAAGAAAGAGAAAAGAAAGAGTTAAGGAAGATAAGAGGAGGGATAAAAGGACAAAAGAAAATAAAAGGTTAACTGGATGGTTTTAAAAGATGCCCATTCACCCTCAGTGTTTCATGAAGGAAAAAGGGAATGTGTAATAACCTTTAATTAAGATGACATTATAATGTATGAATATACAGAGCTGAATTAAGGCAGCTGCTTCTTAATGGAATGTATATTGCCTGTAATACTGAATAATGTTCTTCCTATGTGTGTATAAAGTTACATATTTTTCTTAAGAATTAATATTTAGAATTTTAAAGCATTTTCTGAGGATGCTTCTCCACTAGGCCTCAGAACTTAGATTCTGATGGTCACCTTGCCAGATTTTCTTGTGAAGGTGAGGTATTCTGCAAAAGCATCAGGTCAGTGCAGGACATTGCCCACGGAAATACTGAACACTTATCTCCGATAGGCTTACCTCAGCTCCTGGCTATGATTTCTTGCACTGAGTACTGATGTTGCAGCAAATTAGAAGTGGTTTGGCTTTAGGGCAGAAATTAAGATCTGTTTAAGGGTTAGGTGTCTCTTCTCATTGATTTCAGAAAGGACTCATCTTTAAATGTATTTTAAACTTTTTATAATGGATTTATCATGCTTAGGCATCCAAATACTTTAAATAACAGTAAAATTGAATCAGACAATCACAAGTTGGATGAGGTTGGATGGCAACTCTGGAGAATGCCTTGCTCAAGCCAGGAAAATCCAGAGCAGCTTGTTTACAACTCTTTCCAGCTGAGTGTTGAATATAGCTCCAGGTTTGGAAACTACACAAACTCGCTGGGCAATCTCAGTACCAGTGCTCAGACACCTTCATAGATTTTTTGATTTGTTTTTTAAGTTTAAATCGAATTTCCTGTATTTCAGCTAGTGTCCACGTCAGGCCTCTTGTCCTTTTAGCATATACACTGAAGTCTGGCTCTGTCTTGACTCTTTCCAATCAAATATTTACTCTTTTTTATAATATTTAAATTGAATTAAATGGAATATCAAAGATTAATCCACAGTCAAGAAGGAAAAAGTATACATTAAGTTAGAAGTAAGAAAAAAAGTAACTTCTACTTAGGATTAAACTAGGGAAATTTAGTGAGACTCTCAAGAAGTGATACCTTAGTCCTTCTATTTGTGAGCTGGTCGAGTAATTTAGTCTGGCAATGTGCTAGATGTGATGGTTTTCAAGGTGTTTCCCTCTCCATTAATCATCATGAACATAAGCCTTCTGTCTATGTAAGCAATACTAATCCGGACTTTGAAGGTACAAAGAGGGAAACACAAACCAGCCTTTGCAGAATGGAAAAGATAATTTCTGCAGCTCCCTTTCTTGAACTCCTCAGGCACCTATTTACCCTGCACAAAGAAAGGTCTTGCAGGTGCAAGCTGTCTTTTATCAATCATTATCAATTACGTACAGCACATCAGTTTGGAATTCCAGCACCTGCTTTACATGCCAAAAGCTAAGCTTTGAGAATGAACTCAGCATTTGGACTGGGAAACACCACAGAGTCAGAAGTGTTCCAAACAAAATGCAATGAAGACTCAGTCTTAGCAAAAGAAAAGCATCTTATTTTGATTGTCAGACTCTATGTCTTTGCACTTGCGTCAGAGAAAACTCTGAGGGAATACATGAAACCATTTTTTTCCTATTATATATCAGTATAATATATACATCTTTGTTGACTGCAGTCAGGCACATTTTATAGAGGTTATGGGAAAAGCACACTGTCTTGGGGTTCCTGCCCTCTCTGGAAAGTAAAGAAGTGTGACACAGCTGGGCTGTTTAACAAATAAACTAACACTAGAGCAGAAAAAGGACATACAGTAGGGTAAAAGTGTTCACATACCAATCATTTTTAGTCGTCAACAGTATTTATTTTTAGCACAACAGTAAATCTTCCAGAATGAATTCTGTTGGCTTTGAAGTGAACAAAAGACAGATTCTGACAGCTTTTTCCCCTCCGTTTCTCTTGAGGGAGAAAAAAAGCCCCAAACCCACACTTTCTAATACTTATATTTTTCCTAAATAAAATGGAAGATTCTTGGGGAAGCTAAAATGGAAAAACAATTCACAGCATTATTGTATTCCTTTCATTACAGGAATATATTAATATATTCCTATAATTTAATAATACAAAATATTAATATATTCATATAATTCTTCTTATTAGAGAAATTTTATTATATTCCACTTATTAGATTAATATTAAAGGAAGATATTATTACATTGTATTCCTCTTATTAGAGGAACAGCAAAAAAAAAAGACACTTGTGTGCCAGCTGAAATTTCAAACACTGCTCTGCTCCATAGACATCAGCACAGTCTTTATATAGCACAACATCGATCAATGATTTATCGTTGTCATATAGCAACATGTTGTAACTATCATAGAATCAAAGAATGGCTTGGGTTGGAAAGGATCTTAAAGATCATCTCGTTCTAATCCCCTTGCCATGGCCAGGGATGCCTTCCACTGGATCATGAATGGCAGTATTTCCCAAGACAGCAGTTCCTTGCTTTCTAAGCTAAACTTCATTCTCCAAGGTGCAGGCCTGTATAGGAAAACATGGGCTCAGTCTGGCATCCTGGAATAATAGCATTGCAATTGGTATGGTAACTAAACACACTTAAACTAGAGTTTGGCAGAGAGGCTTACAGAGAGTCATAATGATTTCCACGGGCATGTAAAGTTACTTCATTTACTCAAAAGCCAAAAGCCAGTCACCAAAACTCCTATATTGAGGCATTCAATCAATAGGCCTAGACCTCTAAAAATCATACATAATATATTGTTGAAGAACGGAAAAGACAGATGAATGAAAGTCACTGAAAACCGTAAATCTACCATTGGTAATTCACATTACTTCTTAAGAGGGTTTTGCAGGAAACACAGCATGTTGCCAAAAGCAACCCTTAGGAAGCCATCCAATTTTCAGTTCAGTTCAAACACTGTTTATTTTAGCTGTTACCTTAAGGTGTGCTTGGGGAATACCATGGAAGAGATATACAAATACAGGTAAACTTCTCCAGCTATACTCATTCTATATAAAGCTGTTTTCTTAGTTCTCACATAGTTCCTTCACCTGACAATGTATTCCAAACACCATTCCCTCTTCTTCCAAAATGAGGGACCGCATGTGAAAAAGCTCAATACTTGTTGCTTAAGTGACAACAGCTATGTGATTTTAGACAAGTCCAAAAGTTCTTATAAAGGGATGCATTGTCTTTCTTCTTCTCAACAGACAGGAATGCAATAAATGAATAGACAGCACAGACGTATCAAGACCATTTTGGGACACTTTAGTTGGGTTTGAAATGTTACTGGGGAAGAAGAAAAAAAAGCCCTGCTTTTTAAAATTATGCTTTTCAATATAAACTTAAGATTTCTTCAATGCTTTTATCATCTTGAAACAAACTGATTTATAGGGCACCATAGAGGAATACAGAAAGTCACATTTTTCTTAACTGAATTCCAAATCATACAAAATCTTTGATGAATAGTACGTTAAGAGCTTCCTCCCCTGCTCATGAAGTTCTCCCTTAAGAGCAGAAATCAGTAGGCTACATAAAAAATCACTATGCTTTAAATTCAGCAACTAAATTAAAATAGACCTTAAGCAAAGAGGGCGAAGAAAGTGTGTCTGTTCGAAGTAAAGACAAGACTGGAAGAAAGGCTTTGTTGCAGCGTCCCAGCCACCACATCATTGTGTTTTGGCTAAAAAAGAATTAAACCAAACAGCCTGAAAATCTGATTGAATCAAGATCTGTCTCTTTTGTCTACTGAAGGATGCTTCCCAACATCAAATGCTTTCATGAAAATAAATGCATCTTTCATTTTTTATTGACTAAGCAGCCTTAAAAAAAAAAACAGTAAGCATATCTGTCTAATTTTCCCCATTGTAATTACACTGTGATAGATGCTGAAACTAAATTCCTCATAAATTTTTCAGATATTTATTGCTCAGCCTTTCTCTAACATTTCAGATAGACTCCACCCTGCAGTAATGTGCATGCCATTAAAGAATTCACTTTCATCTCTTGAATTTATGCTTGTTAGGGCAAATTAATGAAAGACTCTATTCTTTAAGTACTGGCGAAACAAAGCCAAAGTCAGCAGTAGAAAGCAAACCAATACAACACTTCATTAAATGTGCTTTTTATTTCTTTTTGTTTCAAGTATGTCTGCTGTTATGTGAAATTTAGGGTTATACAATCTCCTTTCAAATCTCACAGTAAAGAATGTGCTCAAGTCACAAGTTCATGTCTTCCATTTGAAGTGGACTTCCCATGAGAAAGGTGAAGGGAAGAGACGTAGTTACAAATCCCTTTAAGTAAAGAGCTCATACTCTTCCAAAATATTGATTGAAAAAGCTGTTTTGTGTCTCTGCTCATTCATCTCACATAATGAGCAAAGATTCCTTCGAAATTAACTGTAATTCTCTTCTAATCCCTCTATTCTTTTTTTTCCCCCTTCAGCATGCTGATAGTGAGAACTTCTTTGAATTCTGAATCCCACCTTATTACAGCAATTCTTAAAGAGAAACATAGTGAAATCATCAGTGCCATGCTCAGGCTTTTCTTCTCTCTGACCCAATAGGTGGATAGCTAAGCAGAATGTACACTGATATGATTTTTCCCTTCCTTGAAATTCTCAGGCAAAAATACACTTACAAAAATTTATTAAATCCTAATTTTTAATTGACAGAAACATAGATTAGAGAGTCTGTTTTTAATTTTATTTCCTTACCATATAAAAATGTGACTAAAATAGATTTAGGAACAAAAGGAAAATACTTGGGGGCATAAGCTTCATGTGATGTAAAAATATAAGGCCTGTCATTGGTAACCTGTTGTCACTTGTGTGGTGGCAGAGAGACACAATCATGTAATGGCTGAACAGGAAGATGAAAGTGGTAGATTTATTCAGGTTTAAACATCTACATTTCTTATTTATCAGTACCTATGTAAATAAGAGATACAGTTGAACAATCACATTTTATTTATAAAAAAATATTTTGGGGTGATTTTGTTCCATTTTGCTGATTATTCTACAATTCAGTGGCCACAGCATTATTGGTAATCCTCATATGAACCAAGCATGTTTTTATGACTGTATTATTGGTCAACACTCAATTAGCAGAAGTTACATAGGACTGTATAGATAAAGGGTCCCAGGATAACATTAACATTGAAGAAGATGGTGCAGAGACAATTTGGAATCAGGGGTGTTTTACAGCTCCTCATGTCAGACAGTTTGGAGCAAGGTTGTTGATATCTGCTCTATGAGCAATAACATCAAGCTCCACATGGAAGCAGCTAAATTACTTCCAGACCCAAACCAGTCCTGAAAGTATCACAGACACTTCTGCACAACACTTCTCCACTAAGTGATGTGGACTGAACCCAAACCATCTGTGCACAACTGGCATAGAAGACTATGCATCTACAGAATAATTAGTCCATGAACAACACAAATCTGTCATGGATAATTAACAGTTTCAGGGTACTTAGAAAGAAATTAAAAGAACATTAGGTGCACAAATTTCAAACACCTGAAATTTCAAGAAATGCCAGAATTAAGATTTCTGTAGAAAACTTTATTCAGCATACTTCGTGCACAAATTTAGCTACATCAAAATAAATTTCAAGGAACATTATTTCTTGAGCTTTGGAGTATTATCTCATTCAAAGCAAGTGCTGAAAAATACTTTCTAAAAAGCACTCTCTCAGTGTGTGGTCCTAGGAATTTTTTTAGTGCAAACCTCCTGTGAAGACAGAATATTTCATCTCCTGTAGGATGATGTTCAGCGATATAGTGAGCACTTCCCAGGTCTGAATACACTTTCGGCACACCAATGAGGTAAAGGAACTCTGCTCTGCAGAGAAATTTGGGCTCCCACTGGCTCTGGGTGTCACATCTGAGATACCTAATAATCTGATTTGTATTTGAGAATACCTTTTGATATAATAGTACTTCAAGTTTAGGTTCAGCTCCATGCAGTATGGTCTCAGATTAGCCCCCCGGAAAACAATGAACACAATTATGTTCCTGAACAGGGAACATAATGATATTTTCTCACAAGTCAAACTGAAATTACTTGCTTAGGAAGTACATTACATACTAATACTGTGGCAAAGGTTCAGTGAAAATCTCTCTCCCTCTATGTCAAGAACCTTAAAATGCATAGCCACCATAATGCCCTTTTTCTCTCTCTGAACTTTGAGGAGAGGCAGCCTTATTTCCAATCTGGAAAACTTGGCTTTACAAACATTATATCCCTTTAAGAGTTGGACTCAATGATCCCTGTGGGTCCCTTCCAACTCAGAATATTCTGTGTGATCAGTGACCTGTGAATATCTTTTTTTTGCTTGCTTGGTTGATGTATTTTGTTTTTGAGCTGGTATCCTTGCTTCATTAAAAAAGAAAAAAAAAGAAAGGTATGTGTAAAAAAAAATCCTAGATCATGCATAAGTGGAATGAAACTGCCAGGTTCATCATAGTGGTTTTTGCCATTTAATTTAACAGAATAAATACTTCTCCTATTAACTATTTACACACCCTAAAGTAACAAACAAATCTACTAACATCTCTGGTTTATAATAGAAGTCACACTGTCAGAAGACATGATTTAAAAAGTTCAGAACATCATTGCAACAATACCTGGAGCTTGAAGAAGCAAGAGATATTTCAGATAGACAATAATTCAGATTCATATACATAGAGGTACTTGGCAGATCAGTTTTAATATTCCTGAGCTTCCACAAAACACCATCCACATCCATCATGCACAGCTGTGTCATCCTCTAATATATTCCCTGCATTTGGGACAACTCTCTTTATCCCTGTCTCATCAATAGCAGCACTGATGAAATGTCACAAAACTCCATAACTTTCTCATTACCCTACTAAACACTTGGAGAATGATGAGCATCCTCATCCTGATGAGCTGGTCTTCACACCAAATTCTGGCAAGTGAAGATTATGAAATAGGGAGAGACGAAAGAACCTTTGATCTGCTCTAGGCCACTGTAGCTCTGGACTGCTGCTTCTGTAGCCTTGCACCTTTCCTGGAAGGTCATCTTTAGCTCCAAGCATCTTCTTTTGGAGGTGGTGTCCTTAAATCTGGGAGAATGCTGCAAACAGCGAGTGCTAACACTTTGATTCACCATTACCATCCAGAACAACCTCTGTTTATAAAATGAAAGGTTGTTAAACAAAATTAGGTCAATTACTTATATGTGTCCACAAAAAACTAAACTATGAAATGGGTGTATGCTGTCTTCAGCTGAAAGCTTTCCTGCTCTTCATAAAATGCTTACCACTATTTCTAGGATTGTTAATTTTGTTTCATAGTTGTAAATGGGGATTAGTTTTAAGTAATCTCATCCCTTCCAACTGCTCAAGGCCAAAGGGTAATCTTTCACTTTTCATACAGTACAAGTTATAGAAAAGTTAAAAAAATAAGTGAAATACTCTCTTTGCTGGGTTAGGAACTTCTTTGCCGGGATGCATTAGGAACTGGCTGGATGGTTGGGCCCAGAGACTGATGGTGAACGGTGCTGCATCCAGCTGGAGGCCAGTTACCAGTGGTGTTCCTCAGGGGTCTGCGCTAGGACCAGTGTTGTTCAATATTTTCATTGATGACATGGATGAGGGTATTGAGTCCTTCATCAGTAAATTTGCGGACAACACTAAGCTGGGAGCTTGTGTCGATCTACTGGAAGGAAGGAGGGCTCTTCAGAGAGACCTGGATCGGTTGGATAGCTGGGCAGTACCCAATAAGATGAAATTCACTAAGTCTAAGTGCCGAGTCCTGCATTTTGGCTGCAATAACCCCCTGTAACGTTACAAGCTGGGGACAGTGTGGCTGGACAGTGCCCAGGTGGAAAGGGACCTGGGGTACTGGTTGACAGCCAACTCAACATGAGCCAGCAGTGTGCCCTGGTGGCCAAGAAGGCCAATGGCATCCTGGCCTGCATTAGGAATGGTGTGGTCAGCAGGAGAAGGGAGGTTATTCTGCCTCTGTACTCGGCACTGGTGAGACCATACCTTGAGTACTGTGTCCAGTTCTGGGCCCCTCAGTTTAGGAAGGACGTGGAGATTATTGAGCGTGTCCAGAGGAGAGCAACGAGGCTGGTGGGGGGCTTGGAGCACAAGCCCTATGAGGAACAATTGAGGAAGTTAAAGAGTTGTTTAGCCTGGAGAAAAGGAGGCTCAGAGGTGACCTTATCACTCTCTACAACTTCCTGAAAGGAGGTTGTAGTCAGGTGGGGGCTGGTCTCTTCCACTGGGCAGCAACTGACAGAATGAGAGGACACAGTCTCAAGGAAGGTATAGGTTATATACTAGGTTTAGGTTATATATAGGTTATATTTAGGTTATATGTAGGTATATATAGGTATAGGTTAGATACTAGAAAGAAGTTTTTTTACAGAAAGACTAATAAAGTATTGGAATAGTCTGCCCGGGGAGGTGGTGAAGTCACCATCCGTGGATATGTTTAAGAAAAGGCTGGACGTGGCACTAGTCTAGTCGAGGTGTTAGGGCAAGGGTTGGACTAGATGATCTTGGAGGTCTCTTCCAACCTAGTAATTCTGTGATACTTGAGTAGCTTCACTGGTGTAGAAAAGAAAGTGGAACTAAAATATACTCATTTTGATTCACTGCTCGAACAACAGAAATTTATGTCAGCACAAAGTGCAAAAGCAACAGAAAAGCTTGAAAGCCAGGATTTCACATTTTGCGGTCAAATAGCAGAAAAAAGAAATGTAAATAATAGTTATCACTTAAATGAGGACAGCTGCTCGCTACTGTGTAAGAAAATCTCAGAGCCTGACAAAATCAACACTGCAGTACTATAGCTGATATAAACCTGTAGAATTTGTTTTACAATTGCATAATAAATAGTCCTAAACTATTTTACATCTTCACAATAAAGTGCTCAGATGCCAAAATACCACTCTATATGAATGTCTGAGAGCTCCATTTTTGCATATCAACTTGTGAAAAAGTTTCTAACTTGGTTACATAAATAGGTTGCCTATAATGCATCCAATCCAAGTGATCTTACAACAAGAAATAAAATATGAAGTGGAGAGAGAAAGAATCAACATTGCTGTTACGAGCACTAAAAAACCCAAGTCTTTTCCACCTTCCTTAATCTCATTTCAAGTTTAACATACAGAAAGACTCAGAGCTAGAATGCTTATCCAAACTACATAAATCTCTAGACAAACTGTGCAGATTATATGGCCCTGTCCCCATAAAACCTTGCAATTCTTCCTAATGCTGCTTTTCAGCAGGAAAGACTAGTAGAGAGCTATCTTTTCACACTAAATCTTCGATCAATCTTTTCCTACTGCATCTTTCCTTAGAAGAATGAACCTCCTTCCTTTCAATGGAAACAAGACCCCAAACCCACAGTGAACCCAATAGCAACTGGCTACCCCACACTGCAGCTGGCTCTGAGAAAGATCCAATTAATACCCTTATTCCCCTCCTGAACTCCTGAGTGGGGTCAGAGGAAGGGAACACCATTTACCATCATGCAACCTATTTCAGGCAGCTGGTCCAGCTTACAAAGTAAACATGGTAACACCTTGGGAAGGTCAATCAGAGGAATGATAGCATTAGCAGAGCAATTAATTTTGGGTTGGCCACATCCATACTGCCCTTTCGCTTTACTTTCCTATCTTCCTTCTCCCACCTTCTGGAAGGAAACACCAAGAGAAGTTTTCACCCCTTTCCTGAGCAGACATTTTCAAAAGGTGAGACATGGTATTTTCTCGAACATTGAGAATGTCTTCTTTTTATGGGATTATTTCCAACATGATATTTTATTTTTCTGTTGCCAAAAGAAACACTTTAGTTTTCTCATTAGTCAAAGGGCTTTAAAAACATACTTGAAGGAAATGATCCAACTAACAAAACAAGCAAAACCTTTCCATGCACTTTACACGCTCCACGAAAAGTGTTCACTTCATGGAAGCAGCACCTGTAGGGCTAACTTTGCAAGCATACTGAGGTGTGTTTACCATCTCCTTAAAAATCTTTATTTATAAGTGCATGTGGAAAAGTTGGAGATCCTGTACATCTTTCTATCTATTATTTTTCACCAAAAAGTAAAGTTCAAGGAAAAGGAAAAAAAAAAAAAAAGACATGTTTTAAACTCATGAGATTCAACGGTCTCCTTTCATTTCTTTGAGGGTTTTATTACATGACATTTCATAAAGCTGGAGAGCAAAATGCAAACCAGAGACACAGCAAGGCACCGGAGTCCCAGGTGGATTTCCAAGGTCACACTGAGCTTGCCTGCCCTCAGAGCCCTCAAGAGCCATAAAGTTGAAATCAGATATTGCTGCATTTACCTCCTGTCTTCTTTCACCACTTTTTTTTCTTAAATCTAGACTGTCAACTTTAACAAGCCTTCTGTATGCAGCATTCCTCATCTAATTGACATGAAGAACATGAAGTTTATAGAATAAAGAACTCAAAGACTAGCTATGTATTATTTGCTGTGTGTTGGGTTGCCATGGTGCTTTCCTCTCTTATCTTTTGTACTGTGTGTTTCCTTGCACAACAAGTCACAGACACCTCGAATTTAGCAAGGGCAGTCACAATCTATGCAAAGAATTGTGCCTTCTAAATAGCATAGTATTTTCCCTTTAGTTTTCCAAACCCACTTACATTAGCAACTACAATTATGCTAAAGCAAATAAATTTCAGAGAGCTAGAAGATTAGAAAATATTCAAATGTATTACTGCAGTGTAAATTATTACTTCCAGGTCACTTCTACAGTTCAGCAACACATTTTTTTCTTCCTGCATTTTGAAGTAATAAGTTTGGGTATTTCTGTGCACACATTTTTGCTTATAAATATTAAAAACGCATACAGATGTGTATCTGCAGAGAAATATATTTACCTATATGTATCAGAACTTACATATCCCTCTTCCAAAATCCTTACAGTACCATAACAAATGCCATGGCCATTTCATAAGTGCCTTGATGTGTGTATCATTAGTTTAAATTTCAAATAACGTTTTCAAAGTCCAGACCTCCATAGTGGTTTCAGAATTCTACCTTTACAACAAAATGCAGGCTACAAACAACATATGACATTGCCTTGTTTAAGGTCCAAGAGAATGAAGTATGTGGAAATAGAAGTTGATGTTTCACACCAGTTTCATCACCAAGACCTACAAGAATATCATTTCAGTGCCTGCAGAGAGATCACAGAAAGATTAAGAAAATTTTATTCCTAAATCTAGTATTTCCTCACCCGACTAGAAATATTTTTCTCTTTTTTCTTCCCCCTAAATGAAGCTTATCAAAGTTAATTTTAAATCACCCTTTAATGACAATTTCATAGCATTTAGTGAAAGAACAATGGTTCTGCTGCTTTAATTTTCAGTTTCAATTCAAGGTGTCTTTATAGCCTGAATTTTGAACAGCAAAAAGTTAATCCAATCAAAATCATAAAGAACATTGTGACTCTTCAAAAATAAACAAAAAAGAAACTGCCACAAAAAGTTTTTAAAACCAAATGAATGCATATGAAAACATGCGAGCAACATGTGTAATTTCTCACTTTAAAGAGACTTAAATGATGCTTTTACCATACAACTCTGTAAGCAGGGTTTGAAATGATGTCATAAGAAGTAGAAGGTGAGATATGCACAACTGAAGAGCAGGAAAACCAAAGAACAAAAGGGATACTGGAAATCTGAGTATTTCCACTGGTAACAGATACATACATATAGAGAGAGGATTTTAAATACATGTATACACTATACTATATACAGATTATGCTGTACATACATACACATACATATATATACACACATATATAGAAAATTATATCCATTTAGGAGCATATTTTATTTTACTGGCTAAAGCAAACTTCTGAGTGATGTATCATTAAGTATATCATTAAGTAAATCATCCATCATTGATGAATCATTATGTAAAGAACAGTGAGCAGCAAAAGCGAAGTAATGCACATGATCTCCCCGTCCTCGACTTTTTCTGACCAATTTACACGTTAGCTATAAAAAGCCATAAAGGCAATGTCAAAAGTGTAAATAATATGAATCTAGTGCTTCCTAACCAGTTGAAATACCTTCTTGTTAACTTTTATTTTCAGGAGAGAGAATAATAGTGGCAGAGCTATACAACCCAATTATGCTAAATTATGGCAGTCTCAATATAGCATAAAGCAGATGCTGAAGAGGGACAGGCCTTTCCTTTGGACAATTTCCACTAGTTATTAGCTGATGGTCTCTTCTCACCCCCAGCCTTCACGCGTATCAAGAAAGTATGTTCTTCCACTGAAAGTTACAGCAAGGATCCTAAATTACCTCTTCCCTTCCATGAGATAGAAGCTTCCTTGATTAATGACACAAATTAACCAGAACAGCAGAAGAGGCAGTCATTACAAGAAACCTCAACAAAGTACACACAAGTAAATTTCACTGACAGCACTGATAAAAAAAGGCACTCACAAAAAAAGGCCTTCACAGGCCTGGTGAAAATGCCTTGGTATTTTGAAGTCAAAACTACAAAGAAAATCACAACCTACGTTAATTTCAGAAAACAACTTTGCAAAGTCCAACCCTCTTCTTTTTGATTTTACTAATGAAACAGATAATCTGGTTAATTAAGGCTGATTTTCACTTAACTACTCCAAATGCCACTTGAATCTGCTGTTCAGCCTCCCAACATGACATATCAAGTGATGGTTGCTTGTTGCTGTCTCCATGACTTACCAGCGCTCAGTGTTGGAAAGTAGGACTTCATACTATATGACCTGTCACATTGGAAGTAGGAAGCCTGTCAGAACAGAGGGTAATTTTAAGATAATTTACTCTGGGGCTCTTTTTTTTAAGTGCAGCAGAAAAGTCCGAGGTAGAGAGTTAGCTGTCATTTTTACAAGTCACTTTTTGTTTAAGGGGAACCAAGACAGCTAGACAAGGGCTTTGAGTCTCAAAATATAGTAATTACGACACACTGAACACCAATCACACACGTAACCTTGGAAAAATAGTTCACAATTCACTAGCCAGTACAGTGCAAGTTGCACTATGCTATGAAAAAAATGCACACTGAAAAAAGGCAGGAATCGATGGACCCTCTGCTATAATAGGAATAAACACAGGACAACAAAACCTCTGTTTCTTAGGAGGCAAACTGAGCACAGTTCAAACCTGTCTGAAAGGACAGAACAGGCTCAGCATGGTAATCAGGATGGCAGGAAGGGAATTTTCCCTTCTTTCCCAGCTAACATCTGTAATGCACTAGAGAGCTTCACTCTCCTTGTATTTTGCATTTCAAAAACTGAGCAAAACTGGATTCAGAGAATGGGTGTCAATTTTCCTTTACCTTCAACAATGAGATTCCATTCAATACTGTTGCTCCTGAATAGAAAAGAGTTAAATGCTAAACAAAATGGAATCTAGCTGTAATATGTGTCTTATAATATACACTAATAATTTTGGACTGTTATATTTTGGTCAAAGGAAAGCAATCCTATAACAGCCTTAATCCAGCTTCATATGGAAGTACTTAAAAAAAGGTGTATGAATTCTTGAGGATCTCCACCCCACCCCCTGTGATGCACTCTCATACAGATATTATGCCTATTATGCATTGTGCCAATACTTTGAAAGCATTTACAAGTTCATTGGCTTGCTTTAGAGGATTTTCACACTCTCTTCCCAGCCCTCACCTCTCAGCCGATTTTAGGTACCTAAAAAATATATGGATTAAAACTGGGCTTTGCTCTGCAGGGTTTTCTTGAGTATTCTTTCTCCATCAATCATCCAGTGGCCCTAGGGAACTTAGCCTCTTCATCTAGCTAAGTTGAGTGTGTAATGTTGAATACCATGAATACTTCAGCTCTCCTTTTTCCAAAGAAGAGAAGAAAAACATTAACTAAGAAATCCTCCTATCTTCACTTTCTCTACCCATCCGTAATGAAACCAGTTGCGTCTTCTGAGAAATAACTCCAGAGACAGTCATAGAACACACTTGCATAGTATGAATGCCTTCCGGAAGCAGAGACTAGCAGAGGAGTAAAATAGCCATACTGTTCCTTCCCTGTACCAAACGAGACAGGTTGATTCACACAGTGGTAACACAATGAAGAGACAAGGCTGAAAGCTTAGTAGTTATTACTGAAGTTGCGTTCAAGCAGTGGCAACCCCCCACTACTCTGCTCCATCTCTTTTGGAGCAGCAGCAAATAGAGTAATTTCTCAGCTGTTCTTTGCATTTGTGCCACTGCAGCCATCACCTCCTCATCCAGCAGCTATTTGAATAGCTCTGGATCAAACATAACTGCACAGGAAGAATGAATCTGGAATGCCTGGGAGGAAAAGCTCACAAGAGTTTAGCTATTTTACAGGCAATCAATAATAACTGATTTGGCACCAACTGCGCGGGCTCACAATGTGTTTTCCAACAAGGTTGTTAAGCCCCAAATCCTTTAGCAGGCTGTGGTTGAGCTACCCCTGTCCATGGTACTCGACCAACCACCTTGGGGCCGACACGGGTCACTGTGTGCAATGACTTTGGCTTTAGTTGGCACATCCCACCATATTGCAGTTATGTCAGTTTTGGAAGGACATGCACTATGGTTTTGTTGGTGAAAAGCTGGTTTTGATAGTGCAGACTAGTGAATAGGATTCAGGCTTGCTTTCCTGAAAGACTTACTCAGATCTTTCTTCAGCCAAGTCTAAAATGACCTTGAAACGACAATTCCGCCATCCACAAATGCCAGTCATGGAAAGCAACCCAGCCTTTGAAAATGCAGTGCTCTTGGCTATCATTCAGTTCCAATGGAACAAAGTCCAGAACACGGGTCTTTTTCTGACTGAGTCCTGGCAGGCAGCCCCCTGTCCTGACCAGTCAGGTAGTCTCCCAAGCATACCAGGACACTTGTATGTACTACAAATCCAGTTCAATCACAAAGGCGTATTGCGCTCTGTCTTGTTCAAGGAGTCTAGCTAACTACCTGAGAGAAGGTAACTGGAATTATGTGAGATGAATCCTGCCCTGTAATCCAGCTAAAAGGGATTATTTCAAATGATACTTCCTACATCATTAACTGTCATTACATATTCCAAAAGATTGATATAAATGCAAGATTCCAACAGATATTTTTGATAAACATTCACATCTCTGTGAGGTCTTGCTCTACTAATTCATGATGAAGATGTTACACAAGAACTCAACATTGGAATGCTAAATTAAAAAAAAAAATAGGTCAGTTCTTTATATGCAAACTCCAAACAAATTCACTCTCAGTGTAACTGATTTAGTAGTCACTCTATCAAATCACATTACTACAGCTGAAGACCAGAATAAGACAACACAAGCAATTTTATACTTCTAGCCAATAAAGCAATAGTTTCTTATGTATTTTCAGTATTTAAAGTGAGTCAACAGCCTCATGACACTAAAGTTGAAGACTCACTACATATGGGACAGAGGCTGCCTGTAACTAAAGTTGCCTAATAGATCCTGTGAAAACACTCCTGGGTTTCACAGAATCGCTTGGTTGGAAGAGACCTCCAAGTTCATCTAGTCCAACCCTTGCCCTAACACCTCGACTAGACTATGGCACCAAGTGCCACATCCAGCCTTTTTTTAAACACATCCAGGGATGGTGACTCCACCACCTCCCCGGGCAGACTATTCCAATACTTTATTATTTATTTAGCTACCCATAATTTCCTCAATAAATTCTCTGTGGTGTTTGAAACAGAACACCTTCTTTTCTCATTGAAAATTTCTAATATACTTGCAGTGGGTGACTGGAAGGCTGGAGGAAAAAGGAAGAAGAGAACTTTTCACTGGAATAAAAAAATACTGTTGAGAATATTTTGGCATTTTGAGTTCTTTGGAAAATTCAGTAAAGTTATAACCTCACTTAAGTGAAAAAGTTCACACAAAACATTAAAATGTGTCCAAACTTTGTGTGACTATAACGTTTTGAAATAACTGCTGACACAACAGCCTCTACTGAACATACACAATCAGCTGAAACCTCCCCATTCTTGGAGCTCAAAATATCCCCATAATGCTCCCAGCTGCTGCCCACCAAGGAAGGCCATGGCACACAAAGTAAGAGCAGGCAGGATCCGAGGGGTTTTTTGACTTTTTTTTAGAAGAACTATCTTGTTACTCAGATGGTGAGAAGAATTCTGATCTGATCACTGAAGGAAACAAAATTTAAAACTAGAGACACTCAAGGAAATGAAAGAGGGAGGAATTCTGACAGAAAACTTGATGAGTGTCAGAGTTATGAAAATAGATGAAGTGACTAGGATAAATGAGGGAAATAATGGAAAAGACTAACAGCTATTTGTCTGGAGGGAACATACAGATTAGGGCTGATGTGAGTGATGTTGAGGAAAGAAATGTACAGGAGATAAGATACCAAAGCTGTGACTACATACTTGACAGTGGCACTGCAATACTCTCTCTTATGTATTTATTTGTCTCAGGTCAAAAATCAGAGTTTTGCTGGCTCGGGAGTTTGTGTCTTGACAGTGAGAATCAGAGTGAAGAATTTAACAGTATTAAAAAAAGTTAATCCAAAATAACAGCAAAATATCTACCTTTTAATACCCATTTTTCAGATGAACACATTTGTCTGTCAAGCTCATTACGCCATGCACAAACACATCCGTGATGCCAGAACCCAGGACAGACATTGCGGAGGTGGGAAGAGGTGGTAGGAAGAAAAAGTGTTTAAGCCAGTTTACACTGGTGAACAAGCTGATGTAAATGAATTTATGAATACTGTTGAATGGATTCATGATGTAAATAAACTGAATAGACTGAGGTTAAAGGAAGCTGATTAGAATGTAAGAAGTGTAGACAGATCAGAGAAAGAAAATTAGGACAGGCTGGGCAACAGTCTGAATGGGAACAGAAGCCCTATGGGTAAAGATTAAAAATGAATAAACAGAAAGTACCGCATCAAGTTTGAAAAAACAGCTTAAGGACAAGCCCTAAACCAGCCCCTATAATTACTGAATATCTCTGAATTCAGAATGTCTGTTTCCATGTGCCTCAATTCCTTATCTGCCACACAAAGATAATGCTGCCCTTTCAGCTCTTGGATAACATTTAGGGACAAAACACAGAAAATCCCATGAGGAAAACAAACATTTTATAAGTTTGCATATCATGAAATAAATCCCAAAGCCTTGGAAAGGACTGATGATAAGACAAGCTATTTAAAAGGTGTTCATTAAGTGCACAGGTGTGATGGTGCTCATTAGCTGAAGCAGAGCAGCTGTTGAAAAAGCTGTACTAGTGTGCGATCAAAGGCTGGATCCACTGCCACAAAAAGGGGGCATGCATGTCTGTAAGGTATTTTTAATTGAATTTTTTTATCCACCTTAACAGTATTCTTAGCACATTGGTTCATAATCACATTATAGAACAAAAGAAACATTTATCACAAGCACATATAAAAGAATATTCTGAGCAACCAATATATCTAGTTAATACATTCTACAATCAGTATTTTTGTCATCAATACTGATCTGAATAGTAAAGCACGCTTATGGTGACCTTTTACTGAATTTTGGGAATTTCGAAACTGCATTTAAAAGTTGCTGCTTTAAAAGTAAAATTTTTGCCCGCTGAGTGGGTTTTGACTGAGTGAGAAACAGTGTTTGCTGCCGAGACTGCCCTCTGCATGCCAGCACAGGCTGTTGAGATTGGGAACACTCAGCTGAAAGTCTTCAGATAATGATTCTTGTTCCTACTAATTCTTGAAGTTCATCAGGTGTGAGTGCTGTGCAACCTTGCTGTACTCAAAGCCAATTTGGGGCACAACTTTAAAAATCACAGAGGTGTGTCTGAAGAACGGATTTGGAGTACAAAATTAGTTAGTTGGGGTGGGGGCAGGATCAGAGACAGGCGAGACAGAGGAAGCTGAGATCCTTGTCTAAGCTGATGATAACACATTGAAGGAGGAAGGTTAAGTAGGAGGAAGCAGGATATTGCCTAGTATTGGCAGAAGTCTTTTCAACACCACCTGTCATCTAAATAAACTCACTTTAAAACACACAACAGATATAGCAAATCTTCAGTAGCACTTCAGTAACTCAAGTCACTGTGCTGTGACAGCAGAACCATTTAACGGCACTCCTCAGAGCACATGACAATATTTTTAGAGTTTCTCCATTTCAGGGAACTTAAACATCAAAAGTAAAACCAGTAAATGCCAAAGGAAAGTCTGTCCATCCCAGCCTTTCATTAAAGGCAATCCTTAGGATCTGCCCTTAAACAGTAATCTTTCCCATAGGATGGTAATACCACTTGGCTTCCTGGCAGTAGAGAGACCTTTGCTCATGGAGATTCCCACTGTAGCTCACATACCATTTTCCCTTCAGGACTAATACAACATGAAGCCCCTCAGATCTTAGTCTCGTCCTCTCTGTATTCTCTTTAGATTACTGAGCAAATCCAGAATTCATATATGGCCCAAATCCTACAATGTACTGCTTGTAGGAAACATCAGTCTGTGGGACCGAAACACTCCAGCCTTGGTCTTAAGGTCCACTGCCCTGTGGTCCCCTTGACTCCCTTACACCCTGAACACCCTCTCCCCTTTTTCTTAATCATTTTCATCATCTCCAGGAGTGGTGAGGGGAAGCAAAGCACTTACAAGGTTGTAAGAGGGAAGAATATTTGCTTTTTTTCACTGGAAACAAATTAGAAGAGGCAAAGGGAAAAAATCACTTCTTTGCATGGCACCTACATCAGTAAACTCTCTTCACTGGGAAGTGTCTGGGAAGAAACTTCAAAGTGAGAAATTATTGGAAAAAAACATCCTAAACCACAGAGCTAGTACAAGCCAGTGCTCCTGTATTGCTTGGGTGTGGAAGGTAGGCACAGTCTTCTCTCCTGGCTTAACAGCACCAGCTTTAGTGTCAGGAATTTAAATGGAAAAAAACTCTCGAAATGCTACAGACACTGGAAACAGGAAAAAACCTCCTTATTCCCTGACAATATGGAGAAAAAGAAATTGTCTTACAATTAATTAATTAACAGTTTGTCAATCCTCACTTTTTGTAAAACTGCAGGAATGGAATGTCTTCTTCCCCCCGCTTGCAGACAGGGAGTCCCAAGCAGAACTCTTCTTCCTCTGGTGTGCAAAGGGAAAACACAATATCCTGTTTGCCTTTACATGGCACCTCGAATTTGCTTTACCCAGTTTGCTCAGCTCCTGCCTATGCATCTCCACTGACAATATTCACATGCACATGGGGAGCAGGAGGAATCCATCCCACATTCTCCTCTAGTCACTCCAATGCCACCATCAGTGTCTCTAGTCTTGTATACAGAAGGTGGAGAGGACAGAGGAAGAGGGTAGTAAGTAGTGCTGGCAGCAGGTAAGCTGATCCTTATACTTCATTACAAAGCAGTAAAAAGTGTTTCACTCTTTTCTTATTCAACCTGTGTACACAGGCAGATATTTGCTACTTCTGCTTTCTCAGTGGGCACATGCTACTCCTTCTGTGCTCCTTAGGGCTGCACAGAAGAGCAGGCAAGCAGAAACTCTCCACAGCAGAAACGGAAACATTAATATTCCTGTATGTTCACTAAGTTTATCCCTCACTGTCATCAGCCTACAAATATTCTACAGTTTTTCTTAGACATATATGTATTTACACAGCATTTATGACCAGTTAATAATTAATATTGTGATAACACATGTTAAGTCCTATGGCTTAGCATTTAAGTTCTTCAATCATCTACAAATTTTTAATATTTGATGCAATAGTGAATAGAGGCTTAAAAGCAGGTCAATGTCTTACAGTAATGAAAATAAGTATTTTAAGAGTTTACAGTCCACTGCTCCAGTTTTCTGATTGCACCTATGAAAACATGATCAATACAAATCCATAGGGATCCTTATTTGCAAAAATTCCAGACAGAGAGGCCTAATGAATAACTTAACTCTAGCACATTTGGATATGGAACATAACTCTGAAGATATTTGAAGAAACTAATTTTTGCCACAACCTTATATCATAAAACAATCATCTCCGTGGAATAGCAGCTAGCACTTTCCAGTTATCCTACACATCTTCTTTAAAGTCCTTAATATTCCTTGCTTCTTTATCAGGATAGAGCACTCTGTGTGGTACCCTAGCAACTACCATCACAAATAGCTATGGAAGCTTCTAATCTTGAAATGGGCATAATCCAACTCTGTTTTCCAACCATATTTTAACACATTTTATGTGCATACATTCAAAACAAGTAATTCATAGTAAAATTACCAGCAGCTGCATACTTTGTGCAAGTATTCATGTCTCTGCTAGCTTATGAATGTCTTTATTTTCTACACATTTTCTCCTTCTCTAATGAGATACTGTCAGGCTATAAGATTACTACAAAAGGCAGAAATGTTCTATAATATGCTCCTACCAGTTGGAACAGGTACATTGTTTTCAAGGCTTGTTCATGAAGTTTGTGTAGCTAAATCACATAACATTCGCAATGGCTTTAGAAGCCTCTGGGACTACTTCCCAAGTACTTCATTTAGTAGTTAAGGATGTGCATTTTTCCTGTTCAGTTGCTCATTTTACAGATTCTGCATAGCCTGAGGTGTCACATTTAATGGGAATTTCACAAAGCATAAACAAAAAATTACACAGAAATTGAAGATTCATTTTCATAAAGACAAAGAACCATCCAAAACCTCCTAGCCTCTGTCAGCTTTAAAAACAAGGGAAATCCGTAATTTTATGCTGGTGTTATTGCCGAATTTCACGTAGACCACGAGAACCCTATATCCTCCTCACAAGCAGTCCCGACATGAAAGGCCATTTCATTTAATGCAGAGAGCAAGGAACAGATCAGTTTATTTGTAGATGTGTAAATTACTATAGGGTGGTTAAACTTTTGAACTTGAATTTGCTTCAGTGTCAATTCGCACACCAGACTCGGAGGAACTGTTCTGTATGCTGTGTGTGAGGACCATCTGGCTCTGCTTCCAGATCATGCATCAGAATCACATACAGGGAGAAGGGAGGGAGGAGGAGGACAAAGGACAGGGCAGTGCTTGCTCCAGCAACTAAGGGTATGCCTAAGGTTGTGTTCAATTGGGAAGTTGGTGTAATGGCTGCGTAGAATGAGTCTAATAAATATTATTTTAAAATATGAAGATGAGAAATGAATAAAGCAAATGCTAAAAGCGTAGACACGAAAGCAAAGAGGACATTTTCCTTCTTTTTCTTCCAAGGTCAAGCTCTCCCAACTACCCTTGTACAAGTAAACAAATGCAATTAGACTTATGGAGATATTTGCAGAAGTGAAAGAGGATTCATCTATCGAGACTAGGAGGTTTAGTGTTTATACTATAAATCATGGAGATAGTAAAATGTGCCTTTTTTTGGTACAAAAAAGAGCACTGTTATCTCATTATTTCTGATCTAAAGGGCTCATAAACCAGGATGCTACATCCATTTCTATTTTTCCATTCCATGGCTTTTCAAGAAGAGACATATATTAAGGTTTCTGCACATGCAGCAGGAAGAGTTACTGAACCATCAGGAATAGATCTGATTTTTCTTGGACTATAACTTTTGAAGTGGACCACAACAGATGGTACCTACAAAGTTCACCGGTAGAAAACTGCAGTGTAGTCCATTTCACAAAGAGACATGGAATGGCTGTATCACAGGCATGCTGTACCTCAGCTCAGTGATACTGCTCATTAACAGGCCTTATTAGCACAGCTATGCTAATCTGCTACTAATTTGCAAATACAACTGTGGTTGGTTTGGTGGGTTTTGTTTTGGGTTCTTTTGGGAGTGGTGGTGGGGAACCTAGGTTGCATCTCTGTGTGGAGCTGGCCCATACTGTATGGGCATAACACAGGTGGAGTAGCCATTTGTTGGTATGGTTTCATGGGAATTGTGGGCTGATGCTCAGCAATAAAAATAAAGGCTATGAATGCTGAAATCCCCACAGGACAAGTGTCCAACTCTGGCAAGCTTTCTGTAAGACTTGACAGAAAGATCAAAGAACTGAATTTACAGGCTACTCTGTGCCAGCAACTCTCTATCAGAAGCAACATACCCAAGTAATCAAGCTATAAGCACCCAATTTCTTTTTAAAGCACGAGCTGTTACTACAGCTACTTTGAGATCAGCTGCGAAGTCTATATAATTTAAAAGGACTGCACATAAGAAGACAACTTGAATATGTAAAGACACATACAGGAACTTCACAGTTGCATACGAACACCTGCACACTGAAGGTTAAGAAAGTCAGAGAAGTTTTCTTACTTGGCTTCATAAAAAATAAATACAAAGGTAAGCCTAATCAAGTGCTGCCTGTTCCCATTTACTTGAGACTGAGATACTCTTCTACAGCCTGAAAACTTTAAACAGTTCTCCAGTTCATACTGAAACAGGGATAATGCAAAGGTATGCACAACATTCAGTGTTAGCTTCCTTTTAAACTACTAAACCTACATTGCTACCACCTATTCTGCTGCTGCAGTATGAACCAACAAGACATGTCTGTGTAGGACAGACACAGCCTCTCACAGACTTAATTTCTAGTCTTATGTTATTTACACAAACCCTGCTTCAGGTACATATGTTAACTGCAAATGCTTGATATACATTTACTACAGAAGAACGTGCATCTCCATGCTAAATGCTTTGTAATATCTAACCTTTAACGCAAAAGGCCAAAGCCACATAATTTATCAGGTTGAGGGAGGAAAGTTCAAGAGCACTGGAAATATTCGTGTCCTTGTAAATAACAAGGGGTCTTTTTGATAAAAACAGCCAGCCAATTCCTGGAAATGGATCATCCCCGTTACAGAAAGCACACTTACAAACCCCAAGCATTCCTAGTAGCAGTTGGCTCGATGCAGAAGTGCCACTGGTTCACTGATAACTTCATGTTTGGCTTTCAGAATGAAAGGGTTATCAGCAGCAGCTCCCACTGCCTGCTTGCAAAACCTCATCCTCACCTTCGACTTCCTTTAGCTCCTTGACATCTAGGGGCACACACAGTGGGCTGGTGACAGACAGTAACCAGATGGTCTTTTACCATCCAGCATTGAGTTGTTTCAGGAATTTAATCTGATTTCCCAGAATATGCAGCATAGCCCTTAGTTCCAAACTTGGCATGCAGGTGGGTTCACATGCCTCTGGCTTTATAAATAGGCATAACTGTTGGTGGCTTTGGTATATGTCAGTGATTGAGTTGTTTGCCTGTTTGTTTGGAAAACCTGATCCCTTGCCTTGGCATTTATCTCAGATTCTGACTAATTCTGGTGGCTCCCGTGCCTGTTTAAGCATCTTGTCAAACAGCTCAGCATCTCCTAATTCTAAGAGCAGAGTCACTTTCTGCTTTACAACTAGGAGCTCTTGCAGCAATTTATTTTCAATTTTTATTTTTGTCACCTATGCTGTACTGTATAATTAAAAGCACATGCAAAATACAGATTTAGAATTACCTTGCTGCAGTAGGAAGATGAGGTTACTAAAAGGGTAACTACCAAGACACATCCTTTCTCTCCATGCAACCCTGTGCAAAGGTTGGCTCCCATTTACCAGCTAGACAGGTGAGGAATCAAGAGATTTCTCCATCCTCTTGCCTCAGTGGGGAATTAGAAAGTTTCAGGCTTCTCAATTCTCACTGTTGTACTTTGGGAAGTCATTGCTTCTCTTGGGAACTTCTACTGCTAGCATTTCACAACTGTGCAAATTGCAGCTATCAGACTTGAAAGGAATTGTTTTAATTGGTCCCTCATAATTTAAACATGTAGTAAAGATCAGAATGTCCCTTGGAGTTATTTTTCACATATGATTTCAGTGTTTTAAGATACTTAGTTCTTTCTTATTTACATTTTAGGACTCACATAGGACTTTCCTGGTAAAATTTTCTCACGAAATTACTAAAAATGACTGAAAAGCCTTGCAAAACCAGGAGAAAACATAAAATAACAACACTATTATATGCGCTCGTTCTACCTGCACGAAGATAAAAGCATGCCTGTACAAATGCAATTCTGAAACAAACTACATTTAGTATTTATAAGGAAAAAAATTTATAGCATAATAATAAAGCTGCTGTTCTATCAGGCTGAAGACGCTGTTGACCATATCAATCTATCAACCTTTAATCCTTTTAAATGGTATGTCACTGTCTCTCATAGTATATCACATTCCTTACCCAGGGCCATTACCATAATCTTCTGTGCTTGCATCAATATCTGTAGAAATACATAGGACTTTATCACTTTATTGGAAGTGCAGCAGGCCTGTGATAGGAAAACTAGTTCTACTGCAATCTAGTCTTCTGCCCAAATTATTGAATGAAGTAAAAATTATTGGCATTTTGGCTGCACTTTCTCTGGAGATATTTAAAAGATGTGTAGACATGACGCTTAGGGCCATGGTTTAGTGGTGGATTTAGCAGTGAGAGGTTAATGGTTGAACTTGATGATCTTAAGGGTCTTTCCCAACCTAAATATTTCTGTGATTCTGCTTTAATTTTAGATTATAATAATGGATTGGGGTTTTACAGGAGAGGAGTTAACTTAAAGCAGAAATACTACCTCAAATCATAATTCTTAGGTTTCTCCAAGCACTTGCTTTTATTTCTTCTTTAAACTAAACCCAACACTAAAAATTCAAAACCACCAAATAAAATTGAAACCATGTCTCATCAAGAGTTGAAACTCAAATTCTGATTCCACATATAAGCAGACAGCTCTCACTAAATCAGAGAGCTGCATACGAAAGCTGAATTTGATTCAAATATGGTCTAGTACAAGCACAGACTGCTGTCTTATTGTCTCCTCAGCCTTAGTTCCTTGACTTATTGTGCTGTACCAAGGTCAAGGCCCCTGCCGGCGCAGACTGGACACATGGCTTGTGCTTTCAGACCATGAGAAACATTCGCTAGCTTTCATCTAATTATGAGGACCTCTAAATACTGATCTTAATTCATAAGCAGGCAAATAGGGATCCAAGTACAAAATTACACTGTACAAAAGAGGCTGGATGACCTTTTCACAACCTGCCCTTTGGATCTGAGGGACAGACAGCACAGAATCCTGTCAGGCAGAACTTGTCACATCACAGTGTCAGCAAGGTCACCCCTAAACACTCACATCTTACTTATTCAGTATATTTTTAAAATAATGAAGCATTAGTCTACACAAGCAGCTTTTCTTTCTTGCCTTCACAACAGCACTGTCTAAATTATCAGGAAACATGAAGAATAGCAATTACTTAATTACTTAATTAGTATGTGCTCAGCCATAGCATTTCATGTGTTGCTTTCTCACTCCATATAAGGAACAGATGATCTCAAAATTATATCCAAAGAATCTTCAAAATTACAACAAGATTTATATAAATCATCATCAGTTGTGGACATTTTCATCTACCTTTAACCCATTTCCAATTATTTTTGAATATTTGGATAACATCCACCATACTGCAACCTTGTGACTGGGGCAGAAACTTTTAACTTCAGTGTCAAAACAAGCCTGTTTCTGTAGAGGAAAAAATCCCTCAAAACAGAGTTTCTTTAGATGTCTGTAATATTAGAAAGAATATCGAAGAATAAATTTAGGCTGAAGAGTTAATAAGTAGAGAGGAGCAAAAGGTGTTTTCTAAACTAGTCTTTCAAAATAGTAACTCTGGAAAGAAGTCCTAGGAAACTGACAAACGGGAAACCTTTGGGAAAGGTACTGTCAAAGAGCCCTAGTTCAGGACAGAAATAAACAGGAATTCCTTAGCACTCGACAATAAACTGTCTGGATTTCTCAGTGTTGTATGTCAAAGCCATATTTACCTTCTCTTATCCACTAAAGTAACTAAAACTTTCATAACTCATATTTACTAGTTTTTTTAAATCCTGGTCTGGCTTGAACCAAATCAAAACCCCTAAGCAGAAATTCACAACTAGAGTGAAACAACACAGACTTTTGGATAAAGGAAAGCAATGTCCTCAAGAAATAACCTGTACCTTGAACACACAGAACAACTGACAGGCCTTAAATGTATATATATTTCCACACTATTTTTCCTCCTAGGTTCAAAGCAATTTCTTGGTGACTGGAGGCAAATGAGTTCATGTGAAACACACGGAAATTGCTCAGTCAAAATGACAGACAGGCAGCCCCATTTGGGTGAACCCTGGCAGCAGAGGAGGAAGTGCCATGCCTAAGCTTGCCACTTACTGTTGTAAACTCTGCAAGCTGGGTTAGGATTGCAAAAGGAAAACAGTAAATTACACCAAAGGTGCTGGAGAAATGCCTGAACATTAAACTAAGGAGAAATCCCATCCATTTATACCTTACTTTAAATGCAGTGAAAATGAGAATATATTCCACTCCAAAAGGATCTGCACACCACAGCAGCAAAGCACTAAAACTCTAGACAAAGGCTATTTTTTACTTCTCAAATCTCCACTGCTTAACATGGAGACAACCTTAATGCAAACTGTGATGTACTGTCAGTAAAATGTATTCACCTATTCACCAGTACTTCGGGTTTAGTAAAATGCAGCACTGAAATAAATACACACAACTGTCATAAAAAACCCCTAACCAATCGCTATGAGCTTCCAAAAATAATATACCAGAAATAATCTTACATGACGTATTTAATATTTCTTTTCAGCACCCTCCTCAATCTATTTGAATGTGATTGTTTGGCTATACTGTACTTGCAAAACTTTCTTGATCTCATTGCACATGCAAATCTATTCAGAAAGTACATGCTGGCTCCTGGAACTGCAAACCAGCTGACATAATCTTGGAGTTGCAACAAGCTTTGAACTTCCTGAAAGACAATGTAGACCAACTTAGTTTCTGAAATAAAACCCACATCACACAGAAAAACATTTTATTGTAAAATACGCCAGGATATATGACCCAGAGAGAAACTTCAGCTCCACACAGCAGCAAAAAGGGGGAAAAAGAAGACGTGATTTCAGAAGATACCAATCTCAAAAACCAACCTCCTAAAACAATGGTTTTAGGTTTACGGCATACTTCTACACAGTTTTGTTGTTGTTTTGGTTGGTTGGTTGTTTTTCATATTTATTTTCAACAAGCTGTAATTACTTGTTAGTAACAATGCAACTAGAGGAGTTTGCAGTTTCATTAGTGTGATGCCATGGACATTGGCACTAAGGCTCTGTTTTTATCATGCACTGAACTCAATGGAAAATTTCTAACTTTAGATCATGGACATCAAGTTCTTAACAGCCACAACATGAAAGATATCATTCCATCTCCCAGAAGGGAAGGGAAAGAAAGGGAAGGGAGAGAAAGGGAAGGGAAGGCCCCTAGACTGAAGGCCAGACTGTCCTACACAGCACTGTTATTTTGCTTCCAGTCTGAGTTTTCTGAGGGCATCTATGACCAGTTTTCTCCCAGAAATTTTTTATTCTACAAGTTGCTGTGTTTTTGTCTACTATTCAAGTACATTTATATGACTGCACAACTACTAATACAGAACATAATTTCTGTGGTACTGGTTTGTTTCTTTTTCACCTCCAAAAGCTCATATTTGCACAGTCTTATCTTCAAGGTCTTCGCATGAATCCTTGCTTTCTATAACTCAGCATTTCTGGTTCTTACAAAATCCTTCTACTTATTTTTGGTTTTCTCTTTTTCTTTTCAATTTGCAGTTTGAGTTTTAGCAGTTAAATACATCAATATGGCATTTTTAAATACAGCTGTATACATCAGTCTAAGAAAATTAAAATGAGCAATCCACCACAACTATGCATTCATTAGCATTCATGAGATCATGTAGCACTAAAAATCCCTTGGTGTGACTGTTCTCCCCTCAAAATACTAAAGGAACAGTTCAAATTTACAGTCTGGGTTTCTTGGTTAGATGAAAAATGCATACATCCATTTGGACCACAATAGAATAAATCAGTTTTCTAATTTGGTAGCATACCTTTTCCATATCACTCTCCAAATCCTACCTTCACAGTATCACAGTAACAGCAAGGTTGGAAGAGACCTTAAAGATCATCAAGTCCAACCTATAATCTAACACCAACCCATCATCTAAATCATGGCACCAAGCACCTCATCCAGCCTACTCTTGAACACCTCCAGGGTCGGTGACTCCACCACCTCCCTGGGCAGCCCATTCCAATGGCAGATCATCCTTCGTGTGAAGATTTTCTTCCTAATATCAAGTCTAAACCTCCTCTGATGGAGCTTGAGACTGTGCCCTCTTGTTCTGTTGCCAGTTACCTGAGAGAAGAGACCGACCCCCGCCTGACTACAACCACCTTTCAGGTATAGACAGTCATAAGGTCACCCCTGAGTCTCCCCTTTTCCAGGCTGAACAATCCCAGCTCCCTCAGCCACTCCTCACAGGGCTTGTGCTCCAGCCCCTTCACCATCCTCGTTGCCCTTCTCTGAACACGTTCCAGCAACTCAACATCTTTCTTGCACTGAGGGGCCCAGAACTGGACACAGTACTCATGGTGAGGCCTAACCAGTGCTGAGTACTGGTTAACTTCCCCTGCCTTTGCTGGTTATCTTTTAAGTGCAAAGAACAGAACATAAACCTCTGATTATCTTTTTAACTCCAAAATATCAGATACCTAAAAATTGTTTCCAGCCACCTGATCCCTGAAGGTATGGCTTTCTCACAGTTTATTCCATAGATACTGCATGATATCCATAGATACAGATGATGCTGTATTGCACCACAGTGGACAGAAGGGATACAAAAATACACCTTCCAGCAGGGTGATGGCTCAGGCTTCTCTGAACCTTCTTGCATAACATACAAGAATCAGGACCAGACTGAGAAGCATGTTCAAAGACACTTTACATGGCAAGTTGCCACAGACCTGTGAGAGCTTCCAAGTAACAAAAACAACTTTTGGGTACATTTCCTTTACCTCTCAGGATGTAGTTCTGATAATTCTGGTCAGCCTCTGCTCCCACTTTGATTAAGCAAGTCAGACCTTCAGCGACAACAAACTCATGAACCAAGTCCTTGTCATCCTGTCACAGGAGAAGGGAAAAGCTGCATTAGAATTTTGAAAGACAAAGAAACGGGATACACCATAATATAAAACCAAATGCATGGTTGCAACATTGACTTTATGTTTCATACAATATAAGCAAGTTGATATGAAAATTGTTATACTAACAGTTAACAGATGTTATATGTTTTGGTTGTAAGACCAAAAGCAGAATTCTGAGTTTTAAAATCAGAATGAAATACATCACTGCAAGACAAATAAAAATAAGCTTTTACCTTTCAGTCAACTACAGAAAACGAAAATCTGTTAAATATGTCTTTTGGGTTTTTTTTCATTGAAAGCTTGAAGACATTCTCCATAATCTCATAATGTCACATAAACAAACATTCTTAACACCCTAAAGTGTCAAGATCAACAAGAGAACACCATCTCTACATCTTGGCATAATTCCAGTTTCAGTATTTTAAATCTGTACATCACAACTTTAAAACTGGTTTTATTGTAATGTAATATTACATTCATTATCTTAGCACAATATTAATTCATTATATTTAGAATGAGAAAGTATAGTGTTGAAGATAAAAACACTAGTAGATAATATTCCCATACTGTGATGGCAAACACAGTAAATACAAGAGAAAATTTCAAGAGACTTTATCCTTGCTAAGGTGAATCACTGTTTTTTTAATCCTCAATCTCTTACTCAGTGCAGCAGAATGACATTGTATCACAGATATATGTGACATAAGGAAGAGGAAGGGTTTCCTTGGCCTTGCATACACAACTGCTATGCCAAGGGACTACACAGCACTGTATCTAAATCTTGCTTTCTTGTCTTACAGAAGGCTCACAAACAAGACGCTACTAAAAACTGGATTAAACAGGAATTAATGAATTAGCCACGCAAATTAGGCACAAAAACAGTTTAAAGTATTAATAAAGAACTACTCTGCAGACAATCACAGTAGCTGAGTCCCTTCTTTTAAGAATTCTTAATTTATCTTTTCATACACAGCAGTGTAAAGGATATAAATTTCAGTTTTCCAGTAATGCAGCCCTGAGAAGCCAAGATCCATCCATACAGATTTGTTGAAAGTGATTTCTGAATTCATTGCAAACAGTTAGAAAACAGCCAAGGAAAATAAAATAATCAAGCCCCTTTTAGTGAGACAATTAACTTACTGCACATTTCTGTCAGCCTGACAGTTTATTTCTTATGAATTTCCTTCTTTCACCAGAGATAATTGATATAATTCTTATAGTTTGACCAAATGTGATATTTAAAACTGTAAGGTGATCTAGCAATTTCTGAGAAATTTAGAAATTAAGAGGAAAAAAATGCATTTAATGTTTCAGTAGGTCAAATTTGTTAAAGCAAATTTAATAAACGATACAGTTGTGTATAGATACACAAATTTATCACCTGGTAAGGGTGATTTATCCTTTAAAAAGTATATAAAGAGGAAGCATACAATCATCCCCCACAAGCTGGTGAAAGTACATCATAAAAGCCCAAAATACATAAGATAAAATTTACCTCTGTGCACACTTAGGCTAAAAGGTTTTTTTTATTTCTTAGTCTCAATGTTTTATCTTTTGATAAAATTGATAATTGTTTTCAGTAGCCAGATACAAGCCTTGATAGTGTTTTCTGAAGAGCTGAGAAGTTTACAAATTCCTGTGTCAGATGAGAGCACTAGAGATGCAAGCACACAATTTTACAAAGACAGCAAATTTCCTCTATCCATTTGCCACACTCAAAAGGCAGTGAGGTTACTAGAGGGGTAGTGGAAGACTACACTGCCAATCTACCTGTTAATACAGACAGCTCTTATTATGCCCTGATTTCCTTTGTTGCATGTAACAGTGGTTTAAAGGTGTATGCAGAGATCCCCCTCCCCTGCAGCCCACCAGAGAATTCCCTTTGACATTCTAGAAGAGAACAGAAGAATTAAGATGTTTTTTATACTGAGCAGCCCAGGACACCTTTACAGAGGGGAACCTTTGGCTGACACTGAGGCCGATGTATGTTTCACCATGCTGCCAAATTAAAGAGCATGTTCCCATGTATGGGAGGTGGGCCTAGGAAGGGGCATGGCCAGCCAGGGCATTTCTGACTGTCCCATCCCGTGCAGTGATCTCTGGTAAAGCCCTTTCCAAATGCCACCATTCAGAGGACTGAACTCTTAATTCTGAAGCAATTTGTCACAATTAATGTAGCAAGTGATGCCAAAATTCATATGGTAGACTTCCAGACCAACATTTTACAATAACCACAGTCTTGGCAAAATAAGAAAAGGACCCAAGATAAAATGCTCTCTGATGATCAAATTTAAATTTCAGGTTAATTCACCCTAAACTTGGGGTACTTGATTAAAAATCAAGTAACTACATATAAATGCTTAAATAAATATGCATGCATGCAATACACAGATCCACTTTGCACTGTATAGCAAGCAACATTCCAGCTCAATTTATATGGAGAGACACCTCCAGCAGTGCAGGGAGGCAAAACCATACCCAGGGAACCAGAGGATTCTCTTCTGTGGCTGTCAGGTGACTGCCCCCTCCCATACAGCCCTTTGTTATATGGTGGTTTTACACTGTACATGAATAATTTCTTGTTCTTCAAGAATTTTGCACCTTGTTTCTCCTAAAACACAAGACAGGAAACATATCCGTGGAATCTATCAGCTAAGATTAATGGAAAGTATATTAAGGGTTCAGGTAAATTAAAGGCTGTACATCATGGTAGTTCACAAGGACTTTGCATGCCTAGAGAATAAGTTACTCTGTATGCCAAGATTGATGACGAAAAATTCCCTGCTATTAAAGAGAAAAGGTGCCAAAGTTCTCCTTCCCAGAGTGGGTAGTAGAGAGAAGAAGGGCAACGGACAGTAAAGACAGGAGTACATAGAATTTAGAAAAACTAACAGAAACTCATAGAATTGTGTAGAATTAAGAAAGCTGTGGGAAAAACACCCTCCAAAATAGTTTTTCTAAAAGTCAGATGACAAATAGATGTATCGTTAGACAACACAGTAGCCTAATTTAAGAGAAACAATATATATAACAACTCAAATTATTGAATGAAATAATAACAATTTTTTCCAGATGATAATGTTATTTTAAAATATTAAAACAAAAACATTTCCTTGTTCTTTAAATACCTTTTGTTAATACTTGAGTATGCCTTTTAATTTTGTATCAAACGTGTTTGCATCCACCTTGAGTTGAGGAAAAAATAATCTATTCTGGATTGGCACAAAATGAAATAAAAAAAAGACTGGAAAAAACATGAAAAAAGAGAAATAATTGTGGTCTGTAGAGTCTGACATTTATCAAAACTCTTAATAGATTTTATAGAACTCTTATAGAAATCAACACTTGATGGTCAAAATAATTCAATCTAAAAATCTGTTTTCATGTTGGTGATTTTATATTTTTTAATTTTTTATTTTTTTTTTAAACAAGGATCTTTTCAGAGCAAATTTTGAGATCTGCCTTCCAGAACTTTGTCAAAGCAACCAAGTCATTGAATCCTCTTGACTGAAATGAGATATATTGTTGCGAGAGGAAATGAAGGGGGATGAGGAACTCTAACCAGACTGCTTTGGGAAAACATTGAATAAACAAATCAAACCTCAATTAAAAAAAAAGCTTTTAAGGTACTTCTTTCCAAAATAAAAGGAAAAAAGAAGGTGTAATGAAGCAGAGTACAAACCCATCGTCCTCTAGACATATATCTGAAACTCAGTACATTATCTATCCCATCATGTATATACGATGAGAAGAAAGAAACAAACATCTGGAATGTGCAGTGGAAGATGAAAGGCATCCAAGCCCATACGTTCTACATTGAAAGGAGAATGTTTACATCAATTTTGGTCTGGGATAATCTTTTCAGACCCATTAACTCACTGACTTGCCAAGTCAGGTGACCTTAAGAGTAAAGGCTACTCTCTAGCAGTGGTAAGAGGTTCAGGTTTCCAGGAAGAGAGCATTCATTGTATAGAATATATGGCATGTGTGTGACAATGATATGTACAGCTATCTACCACATGTGTGTGATAACAGCTAGAAGGAGACAGAAAAATGTTGTCATTTGCTATGGAAATGGACTCTTCTGCTAATATTCCAAAGATTTATGACCCCCTTAATCAGCAGGCATTAAGGCATTGTTGAGAAAAGCAGCAAAACACAGGTAAAGCTCTCTAAGCTTCCTGCTAAGCTTCTGCGACCATAAAGAGTGTGCAGTGACACAAAGGCTGGCTACTTAAAGCCTTTTTGAAAAGATAGCATTGGCCTCGTCAGATAAGTATATTTTACTTGTTTATTCACAGACTTGAAATAGATCATGCATCTTCCTTTCTTTAAACATCTCAGAGGAAGAAAAAACAAGATCATGTATGTCTGTGTAATTGATGTCTATTTTTCTCCAATGTGTAATGACAAAAACATCAAAAATATTCAAACTGTTGAGTTTAAAGCTTGCTTATGTGGTTGACAAAATGCAAAAATCATGTTTTCACCTTCATAACTCGGCCTGGCCACTAAAAGGACCCCACAAACCCTGCAATCAAGCAGTCTGTGCATTATGCTCATATGCCACTAGCAGAAGTAGTGTGGAGGGGGAATTGTCTTCTTTCGTATGTGTTCCCTTATCTCCGTAACATTTGATATATTCTTTAATGCAGTTTTGCAGGGTCTTAGCTGAAGATGGAGACTGAAGACTTTTTTCCATGGAATGGCACTTTGCAAGGACATATTTTATCTGATGTGAAGCTTTCACATACAAAGGCAAGTTGTTCGTATATTGGGGGCCATATGTTTAAATGCTTTTACCCAAATCGTTATTTTTAGGAAACAAAGTTGCTTCATTACCTAATAAGAATTGAGATTTTGCAACACAGTTTCTCCAAGTATTCCTGAAAGTTCCACTCCAAGTATTTGGGGGAACTCGATTAGTAACTGAATATTTACATTTGGATATGCATATACATATTTCTTTCTTACATGGCTAACAGCTGTGCAGAGTGCTGTCTTTCCAAGGAATCATAACACATAAAAAGTTGCTTGTCTGTAAGATTTCCACCAAGAAGGATTTAATTTTTAAGTTGTTTTTTTCCCCCATTCCTTTCCTAAGTTATCCCATTGTTTCTGGTTGCTTAAGCATTGCCATATTTAATTCTATGTTGTACAATTCTTTCATGTTTCTGTTACAAAGTGAAACATTGCACATTTTATAATGCTCCTTTCTTTACATAAGGAAAACCACGGGGTTCCCCAGCCCATGCTCTCCTCATAACAGATTACTGAGTGAGCCAGCAATCACATCCAAAATGCAAATGTTGCTACAATCCGTCCTCGAAGTGAGAGCAGCTCAGACAGAGTACCGTCATAGCCACGAGAATCTCCTTGCTAAGTTTTGTCTATGGGTTTGCAAGAGGGGATTGCATTCACGCTGAGCTCCAGCAATTGATTCACTTCACCCTCTGCTTTAGGAAGAGCTTCCCTCTCAGATCTGTCACTCTATAATGTCCCTATTAACAGAGATTTAAACTCTGACTGTCTGTCCAGCTCTGTTTTTTTCTGCAGATCAGTAATGGTAACTTCACAAAGATACATTGCCTTCACATTTTAACATGGTGATAATACATCTCAGCACAATTTCTCTCGGCAAAAGATGAATATTGCCAATTTGCTGTGCACTGTGCATATGACCAGAAACGTAAACCCTACCAGACTTAGGTTAGAGTGGAGGAGCATCCTCCTCTGCTCTCTGAAATCTTCTGGGGCAAGATGGGGGCAGCATACCATTAGAGAGTCCTCTGAGCAGAAAGGGCATGGCTCATTCAGGCCCTGCCTGGCTCCAGAAGTAAACATCCCTAATTGTTAAGAGGGAGAGCTGGCGAAATTTCAGTGTGCTCTGTTCATCTACAAAATAGTATGCTGGCAAAATGCACTGTCCTCACTCCACATTAATATGCCTGAGCAAGGTCTCTTTGCAGACTCTTCCTCAGGTTCCCCTGCCCGGAGTACAAACTGCACAGCAAGGAAAGAGAACTGAAACAGAGATCCTAGATGATTATGCTCAATGTGAGAAAATAAAATAACAAGGAAAAATACATCGATCAGTAAAATGCCTGTCCATTTGCAGAAAGTCCTCCTGAAAACATAAATGATGCCTACACTCTTTAGAACTTAAAGCACATCTTTTCACACACCCCCTTTTTTCATTTTTAATCTCCTGTAAAGTCAAGATAGGATCACAAAGTTCAGCTGGTTTTAGGAGGATTAAGGGTTAGGGATTAAGCCTCATTCATTTGGGGATGTAAATTAGTGGCAGATCGACAGCAGCTGACTGGTGAGGAAAGGGAGGAAGGAGGAGGCAGGTCAAAGAGCAAACCATGCACAACTGCAGGCTTTCACTGGCATAAATCTCAGATGACAATACCTCTGATGCTCCACCACAGGAAAGTAAAATAAAGGACTATTGCCCAATACACTTGAAAATCTTTCTCTGTTACGAAGTGAATAAAGGCAAGATGATAAAAGCCAGGTTTCTATTAGCAATAGCATTAATGGTGGGTAAATCCTTATTCTACCTTTCCTATACTTAATACCACATGGAGAATAAAGCTCTACTGATCTTCTTTCCTAAGCGTTCCTCTGACTCTCACAGATACTCACATATACAACAAAACCCAAAACAAGCCCGTCTTTCTTTCCTAATCTGACTGCCCCGAGCACCAGTAGCAATGGCACCATAGCACAGGGCTATGACCAGAATGGACTTCCATTACCCGAGAGCCTTCATGTCCACAGGTTTCCCATGTCATTTCAAATGCTTACACAATGCACCATCCCAGTAGCAATGGAAAATTAACAGGCAATTCTTCTCAGCTGCCCTTTCAGCTGCCAAGCTCTGCAACCCTAGAGTTTACATTAGAAATATTCCACAATCAAGCCTCCACAAGAATATTTTTAACTATTGCTACCTGCCTTCAGTATCCATCACATCTGCTAAAGTTACCAGCAAAATAATTACTCCCACTGACAAGACTACAATGATGTAGTAATGAAAGAGTTGTGCCGTGCTCTATTAGAAACAGAAATCCCAGAGTATTTCTGTAGTCCAGCTTTTTTACTGGCTAAGTGACAGGTTGCATTTTACAGATCAAGATTGGCTTGCAATGTTTGCAGCTAGAAAAGCTCATTCTGGCTTGAAAACTGAGTAAATATAGTCAGGAAGTGATTGAAGGAACATGGATCGCCAAGATATAATTTATAGTTGCTTTCCCACACTTTAAACTATAGTTCCGTTCCTTGGACTCCAAAATTATTGATATAATTAAAATATTAGGTTGCCAATCCAGAAGTGCCTGATACTATCTAATTCAATTGTCACTGTTTATTTCAGCTCATTTTAAAAGCCAAGTCATCTATTGCAAACAAATCTGGAAAGAAAATATGCCAAACATATACACATGCACACATATATACAAATACATATAAAAACTGAAGTCCTATGAGTCCCTCAAGACTGTATTGCCATTTCAGCCTCAATTATTTATGCAGCTACAAAACAATTATAAGTATGGACCGGATGAGTTAGTGGTTAAACAGGCAAGTCTCGTACTAAATAAGAAACCTGACCTCTACTTTGTGACAGAACACTACTTTTAGAAGATAAATGAGAAAAAGGTCTGTCTTCTGCTGCTACAAGGAGTCCATTTTTCTAAGACAAACATTTTCACTCCCTGATCTTGGCAACTCAGAAACTACCCCAAGATAGGTGCTAGGCAATCAGCTGCTGTCTTCTGTCACATTCCCACCAGCGCACCTAGAAAAACAGCTTGAGAACAAGGTTGTTCTGGACTGAGATGTTCCAAAACTGCAGTCAGCTACTAGAGAACTGAGGCAGAAGCATTTTAGTGGTGAAGGTTTGCAAGGACCAAGCAGACAGTTTGTCTCTCAATGGAAGTTCCTTCCCTTTGCAAATACACTTCATCTGCTTTACTGCCATCAACAGTTGTGCTGCGCTCCCATTCTTCTTCTCTCCAAGATTTTCCCTACACTCCCCCTTGCTGGCTCCACTTCTCATTTTCTTCTGTCCACCAGCCTTTACACCTTTTCAACTCATTACATGTACAATTTGTGTAGAAACATGGCCATAACGTGAGGCAAGAACAACAGTATTTTTACATTGTTTCACTTTTTCCTCTTCTCTACTTACAAGGAACAACATTTTACAACTGCACGCACAGAAATGACCAACTCCCTTCACTTTAAGCAACCTGCAAAAGAAAGTTTGGCTTCTAGCGATGACAACAATGAAAAATCACCCCCAAGAATCAATTATCTTGCTGGAGGAAAGGAATGCCATCCAGAGGGACCTTGACAGGCTTGAGATGTGGATCCATGCAAACCTCATGAAGTTGAACAAAGCTAAGTGCAAAGTCCTACACTGTGGTTGTGGCAATCCCAGGCATACCTAGAGGTTGGGAGGAGAAGTGATTTAGTGCAGCCTCACAGAGAAGGACTTGGTGGGTGATGGTTGATGAAAAGCCCAACATAAGCTGGCGACATGCGTTCCTAGCCCAGAAAGCCCATGGGATCCTGGGCAGCATCAAAAGGAGTGTGGTCAGCTGGTCAAGGGAGGTGATTCTCCTTCTGCTCTTGTAAGACCCCATCTGGACTACTGTGTACAATTCTGGTGTCCCCAACCTAAGAAGGACATGGAACTGTTAGAGCAAGTCCAGGGAAGGGCCACAAAGTCAATCAGAAGACTGGAGCACCTCCCCTACAAAGACAGGTTGAGAAAATGTGGGTTGGTCAGCCCGTAGAAGAGAAGGCTCCAGGGAAACCTCATAGCAACCTTCTAGTATCTGAAAGGGGCCTACAGGAAAGCCAGACAGGGACTCCTTGTCAGGAACTGTAGTGATAGGACAAGGCGTAATGGGTACAAGTTGAAAGAGCGGAAATTTACATTAGACATTAGGAAGAAATTTTTTGGGTTTTTGTTTTGTGAAGGTGGTTAGACACTGGAACAGGTTGTCCAGGGAGGCTCTCAAAATTCTATGATTCTCTAAATTAAATTTTACCCTTTTTTTTTTTTTTTTTTTTT
>VXBA01005582.1:125744-182992 GCA_013399895.1 Serilophus lunatus | reverse complement strand
AAAGCTATCTTGCCTAATGAAACTAAAAGAACTTCCTGGAATAATTCCTGCTTTCTATTGGACATCGACCAAAAAAAAAAAAAAAGTATAAAATTAAGACCTGAACATTGCCAGCTCATATTTGTATTCCTCTATCATTTATTACCACCCATTTCCCATTAATTCTTTACTTTTCTCACTTTGTGAGATGCGTCTCATTTGTGTATGAATGAAGAATTAGTCCTTTAAGATTTTGGGTTTCCCTTCATAGAGAGTTTCCTTCCTTTTGGATACATACAACAAATTCTTAGAAGAACAAGGAGAAAAATCAGCCTGAAGTCTTTCATGTTGAAACTTTTTTGATAGATAATCACTGTAAAACACACATTTTGACACCTAACACATACAGAAGAAAATAGAAACTTGTACCACTCAGACAAAACCAAAGATACTCTTCAGTGAATATAACTGACAGTCCCAAAGAATTACGGTTGTATTAAGATGATTAAAGTCAAAATTTATAGAGGGAAGGGTGTTTAGTCTGCACAGAAAATTTGCTCCTATGTCACACATTCTTACTTTAGGTCTGCTTTTTTCAGTTATGAAGATGAAGTTATTGTGATCTTGCCTGATATTGACCACCATCTTTTCCAAGAAAGTCCTGTTTTCCCTCTGAACACGGTGCTTTGCTTCTTCTGTGACTTTGGTTATTAACTTCACTCCTTTTACATAATCTACTTGAATCCTATATTTGATGAGGGAGTTGCAGCTAGAAAGACTTCTTACTGTGACACTATAATGTTTACTTCTGGTGCTCTTACAGCGCTTAACCTTGTACCTGGGATGATGCCACATTCACCTGAGAAAAATCCCAGAGTTATCATCAAGTTCTATCACTGAAAACGTTGGGATGCTTTTTTGAGCTCTACAGAGCAATGAACTGATGCATTGTATCTTTCAGGAGAAGGAACTGAATTGTACTACAACTCTTAAAACAGGCTGAAAGAACACAGAAAAGACCTGTACTCCTATTTCAGCAAGTTGAACAATTTGTAAGCACCTTTCTGCTTTCAATATTTTATTTTATTCATTTAATAAAGGCCCAG
The DNA here is from genome assembly GCA_013399895.1 of Serilophus lunatus. Taxonomy (NCBI): domain Eukaryota; kingdom Metazoa; phylum Chordata; class Aves; order Passeriformes; family Eurylaimidae; genus Serilophus; species Serilophus lunatus. Next base: position 181,907 of record VXBA01005582.1, on the reverse strand, counting down.
GTAATTAGAGACTCTTTTTTTCCCCAGATAACTTTTTTTTTCCCTGTGAATGCAAGAAGCAAGCAAGCAAAAATAAGTCACACCTCAATATCACATTAACCTACACAATTACTAACAAAAAAAGCTTTGGGTGTCTCCCCCTATAATGGTATTTAGCATGAAATGAACAAAAAAAGGCCCACTATACCTGTCTGTCACTGCCCATCTCCCTGAATACACTCAAACACCAGGTAAAAATAATACTGAAACTAAAGACATTTTATGCTGCTGATTTGATGGGGACAAAATGTCATCTTTTGCACTTCAGTAGACAGCAGAAGCATCAACACATTGTGGGTTTTTCCTCCCAGCTAATACAAGAATTAAAAATTACTAAAGAAGTCACCTAGAGCAGACCCTACCAGGAGTACATACTCTTCATGGCAGAGAAGCAACAGATCAAACAACGTTTAGGCACTGTGTGACCCACCTGAGGAAGCTCACAGAGATAGGGAGGGGGTCCATACTAAACAATGTTTCCCGTTTCAAGTGCGAGATTCACAATAAATGAATGCTGATGGCTTCTCAAGTTCTTAGGCTACCTTTGTGGTGGAAGCAGTTCACATTTAAGAGTCCCTTTAAGAACTGTTTAGATCTCAGACTGTAACATTGTCTAGACATGAAGAAGGCACACTATTTGCCAATGAAACAGAGAAACTGGTTTTGACATTTAATGTATCACATCTATTTATTTATAATCTCTAAAGAGTAACGAGACATCTCTTTTGTAAAACAGGATTAAACAGATCTGTAAAGTGCTACACAAAACTGTGTTGGATTCAGTTTGGGAAGGGAATGAAGGTTTCTCTCTTTTTCATGACTTAATCAAGATCCCTTCCAAGGGAACTCTTAAGGGGAAGAGGTGGCAGGCAGCCTGCCTCACAAGTGATGACAGCAGCCCCTAAATCAAGTGTCACACAGCTTCAAACCCTAAGGAGTAATCAGTCATGCTTCCAGGAGGGGAAGGAGCAGCCTCCTTCCTTGAGATCAATGAGGTAAACACAGAATACTCCTTCTGCACTCCTAAGGATGATTGATGACTCCTTAGCAGCTGAAGTGTGTGACATTTGATTTCACTCACTGATAAGATTGTGTCTATCCAAACACCTTCTAGATAACGTTTCCAGGGCCCCTACATAGCTGTTCTTTGTGACATTTTACACAAAGCTCAATTGTTCAATGATTAATGAATTTCTCTACAATAGAAGAAAATTCCGTAAGAGAATTTTGTAACTGTGTCCCTTGATACTCTGATCACAACACAAAACAGGAATGCAGGCTCCTCAAGAAAATGAGAGATCTCCTGCGCCTGTCAAATGACACTTGGTAGGGAAAACAGTCCGAAAAGAAAACTGGCTTTTTTCCTCAAGACTTTAAAATACACACTTTAGATCTGCTTTCCAGAAGACCTAATGCATTGATTGATTAAAAATATTTTCCAAAACTTTAAGAAGCAGATTTACACACGATTATAGATTTCAACAGACTTGCAACATGTTTTATAGCTTTCTTATTTTTTCTTACAACACCATATTCTTATCCAGTTATTTTATATTTTGAAATGATGCAGTCACCCTGACTTATAACTACGCTTTTTAACTACAAGGTATACTTGTTTATATGTTTTAAAATATGCCTGTTTTATAGTACATCTAGTTGCATCACAGGCCATGTTAAATAAACTTTTTTAATAACACGTAAATCATGCAGCCCTATTTACATTTATTATTGTGCTCATATTCAATTTTTTGTTTTAAAGTTTGATATTGAATTAAATGATTAAGCAGTTGTAGTTTTAACTCTCTTATGCTAACACAATTAGGAAATGGAAAATGTTTTTTGAGCCTGATTTTTTTAAGTGCCATGTTCAGCTGAATTCTGCCCAATGCCGTTGGGAATTTTAGCACTTCACAAAAAATCACCAATTTCTTGATAAATACAAGAACCAAGCAACTCAGAAGACTGTCCATAAAAATGTCCAAAGTCAGATAAACTGCACTGGTTTTTAATTCTATATTACTTTGTAAATTTGTTTGTCAAGAAGCATACTAGTAAACCAAAAGGAAAATACTACTACAATCTAGAAAAATGACTATGATAATGACTATGGCTCTCTCACCCCTTCAGAGTAATATTGGAAAAAGAATGGCATTGCTGTCAAAGAAAAATGCTCCACATAACCTTTATCATTTTGCCAAAACCAGCCCACCAAAAGAAATCAAAGAGAAATTCCAAGTCTGGACTTCCCAAATGAATCTTTCATCTAAATTTTGAAACAAAGGCATTGCTTTTGCCAAACATTGCTAAACTTTGCCGAGGCTTTGCATGAAAAATCAAGAGCTCCGACTACTTGGAATTCATATTCCATGGGCTTATTCCCACTTATTGCAAGTAACACACTCTATATTACCTTGAACGTCTTTAAATTTAAAATGACATTGACACAGAACTGATCAAATTAACTCAGCTAAGATGAAATGATTATTAAAAAAATGGTATTATGAACTGTCTTGGCACTTAAAGACATGATGAAGTCTCCATACCACTCTGAAAATTTGTTAAAATGAAAATAACGATTGTTTTTTAAGTCAGTACATTTTCCAAAATATTACACTCTCAAGGAATTTAAAATAATATATATAATGTAATGACTCACAAAATTAAAAATATATATTTATTTATATAAATAACAAATATTTATAAATATACAAATACATAAATTTTATACATATATTAATATATATTTCATATTTATTTATATTTTTTGACAATCACACTTTTAAAAAACTTTTAACATAATAATAAATTTCTAATGCTGACATACGTCCATGTTATACTCTAAAAAAAACCTAGATATGACCTTTTGGATAATAGTGTTTTGTTTATAATATTACTTTATTATACTTTTACTTCACTAAAAAAATTGAAATAGCTTTTCTTTCTAAAACAGATACAAAAATTATCTTACATTCTCTCTCATGGTTCTTTATGGGATAAACTGAAATTGTACTCGAAGGATGCTCTTAGCAATGTTGGTAACTTGTCAAAGACAGCAAAGCTGACAGGTAAAGAGGGTTTTAGAGGGTCTTCTTTTCAGTTTGAAGTGTACTCCCTCAAATACTTGAGCATATTGTATGAATAGTCTCTAGCTTGAGGAAGACTTCTTAATTACCCACATGTATTTTAAGAGTATATGAAGATTTTTTAATAAGGCTATGTTTGTTTGACAAATAGCCACAATTTTACCAGAAAGAGCTACTTTAAGTGGTAACTGGTAATTCCCAAATTCCTTTCTATATTGCATACGTTAGACAGAAGGCAAGTTGAATTCTTCAGGGAAAATTATGCTCTGAAACTGTCACACAGGTTTCCCTTTTACTTCGCACAGGTATAGATTGTGTGCATTGTCTTTTCCATCCCTCTCCCTACTGTTAAACCCATCTGATCAGTTGGAAGAGAGAAACCTTATTGGCGTGTCCACTGAAAGCAGTGAACACTATGTGCTTAGAAACACCTACTAGACTTCAAATAACCTACATGAAAAAAGATATTTACGAATATCCAAACTAGAAGAACTCATGATGGGAGGGCATGGGAGGTGCACGATGGGTGGGAAGAGGGGCTTAGCACTTATTGTTAAATATGTGTGAGTTCCCAGAATAACCTGTAGAATACATAAAATCAGAGAAACACAAATATTTCCCAGAAACAGCTGAGGTGAAGAAAAAGAAATCAAAGAAGACTCTTTGAAGCCTGCCTAATTTCCTCTGAGCATGCAGTCCACCTGCTTGGCAAGCTCACAGCTTGCATCCTTGTGACTCTCAAACACTATCTCCCTAGGGATGCCTTGAAGAGACAATGGCTTTCCCAATCTGCAGTCATGAGATGACCAGATTGTTTCTGAACTGGAACTCCTTTTTTGTCCAAGAATTTCAAGATTCAGAGACATTTTTCTGACAGCCAGGAGACATATTCAGCCACAAAAATTGTATAGTGAATGGTCCATCCTTCACCATTCACTTATATTATTCAGAAAATCTTAAGTCTGGCATTTTCTAAATTATAAAAACTTAACTTAGAAACCTATAAACAGCATTGGGTGTTTAGAAAATTTGCAATTTTGCAGTTTTGCAGATTTTTAAAATGTTATTCTTTTTATAATGTTTATTTAAAACAAAGCAAAAAATGATAAACTAAGAGTTTGAATTCCCTCCTGTTTGAAATCCTATCTGTTACAGCTAAAAAAAAAGATTATAGCTCGTCATCCTCCATTTGGATCCATTATTAAAGGGGGAGAAGTGCTTTTCTTGTTGATTTCACTTATATTTACTGATGGAATGTGTCATACTGAATTCCATTTTAGAATAACATTGACAGTATATTCTAATTCTCACAGATGGGTTTTTTTTCCTTTCCTTGAACTGTTGTGTCCAACAAGTTTCCTTCCACTTCTGCAGCTTTCCCAAGTCCTTCCCTTTATCCATTTAAACCAGTCTGAAATCCAAGCTTTTAATTCAACTACATTTCTTATCATCCATACCACTTGTCTGTCACATCGTTTACTTCCCTACAGTCTCCCAAATCCTCCTGATTTCAGGTCTCTCCATAACAAATACTCACATTCAAACCTATGCCTTTCCTTAAAAAGATCAGTCATTACCATGTCCTCCTCAGCTCTATGAAGTATCTTTCTGGCTTGCCAATAAATCTTTTCCTCTAAAGTCACTCTAAATTCAAAAACCTTCAGAGATCTCCCAAAGATCTTGGTTCCTCATCAGATCTATTGCATATCTCCCACATCTTCTTTGAATATTTGATGTGGCTTAAACCTATACTATTTGTTCACTGTAAGGCCAACATCAGGCCATCACCCCAACTCACAGTTTTCCAAGCTTGCCTTCTCACATTCCCCTCCTAGTCTTCCCAATACAGAACTATGCCACTGCCTAATGAGCAGTTTAAGTTCTAAGTTTCCATCTAAGAGTTCCAATGCTCTTTTCTCCTCTCCTGGCAGGTTTCAATGACTCAGTCTGCTGTTATGCCACATCTGGTCCTGCCTTCTGACAGACTGAAGGAATGGGGGAAGGTTAGTAGATCATAAAAAGAAAAGGCCTTAAGAAGCAATTGGCAAAGTGCACACTACAAATGAAGCCTTAAAAAGTTGCTTTTGCCAGAAACAGTAAATTGTGTCCTATATTAAAAAGAAAAATAAATTAAATTCATGTTCAAATCCCAGAATAGACAGCCATTATTTGCTTACCTGAAATATTTGTTTCAAGGAAAAAAGTGCCCGTCTCAGTTCCCGTCCATTGGAATTGTAAAGTTTTTCTGGGGGAAACAAGTAAGAGAACAGAAATAAGTTCAGCATAAACAAAACTGACAACATGGCAAAAATGTAGCAGAACTTTCAAAAGAGTCATAGCACCCATTTTCCAATAGGCAGACTACTCTTAAATTAGCACTTTTTTTTAATATATATGAAGGACTTAATTCATTAAAAATGTGCAAAATGTGCATGCTAACCAGGGTTAAGTAGTCTCTAACTTCTCATGGCATCTCTCAGGTAAATTCACAATACCTTCAGTAAGATCACTGAGAAACAATTATCTCTGGAGTTTTTGAAAATGCCTAGAAATACTGCTCTTTCTGCATCAAGGTGAATTTAGGGCTTATTGAAAGTACTAGATTAAGCTCAAAAAACTCATTTGAGAGCATTCTTTGCTTTTATTATCAAAGCTAGAGCCACTGAATCCCATCCTTGACTGCCTTCCCTCTAGACATTCTTTTGTCATGTTCTCATCTTTCTATTGTTAAATCCTTTCTACAATAGCAATGAACGTTAATACCAGAAATAGTCGGGCTGTCTGTTCTAAGCATAATTCAAAACAGTGTTTTATTCTTATGAAAACCGATCTAGATTTTTTTTCTAAATGAAGCAGAAGCCGCCTTTTCAACATCCAAGACTGAAATATAGTACTTCATTTATTCCCTTACTAATGCATACCCACACAAATAATTTAAAGAAGATAAAAGCAACTCCTCTGCTACCTTTGTGAACCCTGCTACAATATTTGTGCCTTTGAAAGAAGTCTTGGACTGTGCATCTCAAGTTTATTTTTGCAAATTTGGAAGGGATTTGTGACTATGCAGAGATGGAGTAGAAGGTGTGCTCTTCAAATCTTCCTGATGTACTATCTTTCGCATATCAGATAAAAAGAGACTTTATGCAACACTTCTACAGTCCTAAATTAAACTTTATTACACTAATGAAATCCGAGGACAATTACAATGGAAAATGAAATCTTCATAGTCACCTCACATGACACACTTTGCCTCACCCACAGATCACCATGAAAGGACTCTCTCTACAATGGACAGTGGCCAGCAGGTCCTGAGATCAAAGCTGGACTGCCCATGGAGTTGGAATATTCTTATGAGAAAGTGAAATATCAAAATACAACATTTTATTTCTTACTTCCCCTGGTCTATTTCTCTTTTAATTACTACTTTACACTACCAAGCCAAATTAAATTTTATTTCTCTTAGGAAGTTGCAAAAAAGGCCTAGCATTTGAGTATTCAATGCATTTATAACTCAATAATCCTTTTTTACTTCAATCAAAGAAGGTGGGTTTTATTTTTAGAAAAACATTTCTTATTCCCAACAGTCATCTTTGACCAAAGGAAAAATGCAAAATAAAATTTCAGAAAAACTGACACTTCTTTTTTGAACTTTGAAAATAGTTTTGTTCATCCCTAATTGCCTCTGATTTCAAAGGCAGAACATGTAGAATTGGCATAACTATTGTTGTTATAAGTTGTCTCCTTTCTTGCACTTTTTATAGATTCCTGACAAAACATTGGAGGAACAGATTTCACTTCAAGCCATAAACTTGGATGCACGCTTTAATTACTCTCACTTAAAATGCACTGGCATGTGAAACTACATTTCTTGGCAGGATAAAGAGTAATTTTGTCAGGAAAGCCTAAAGAATAATAAAGATCTTCTAAGACCCGGTCTGTCAACTTTACAGGCCATTATTACACAAAATATTCCTTTTTGAAAGATACCTCCATCTGGCATTTGTTATTACTAATTACCCTTTATTCAGAATTCACCAGCATCATTATAAGCAGAATGTCTCCAAACAAGGCAGTGCATTATCATCTTAATTAAGAAAGGCACCACTTCTTAAAGTGCTGGCAACTTTGTACATAAATATCAATGTTCTAACAAATGCCATCTGTTGGTCTTGGTCTTAAACGGGAATCATCATATTAGCCTGGGGTAAAGTCCTAACAAACTATTGTTATGATACCATAACACTGGTTGCTTTCATTGGTGTGTGAAGATTTTTGGTACATCTCAGAGGAATAATGCTGAACATTTTTCTCCTTGGTCTTTTCACAGAGCATAACATCATCCTTGGCAATCAGCACAAGAAATGCTCTCCCTGTTTGTCTGTAGCAAAGAGGACAGAAGTTACCGACTGCAGCTCAAAAAGAGGTTTATAGTCAGAGAAAAGAATCAATTACTAATGGAAGTATCAAGACTGATAACAGTTGTTGCAACAAGACAGCAGCACATATTGGAAGTGTTTTGAGCTAGTCCGAAAACCCTCCCGAGGAGTGGCAGTCCAGGTAAATCATCTCATTTCTGACATTTACTACCAAAGACATTCCCAGGTCCCTCCTCATGCAGAGCTAATCCTGTCGAATCAGCTCAGATATACAAGTTACCAACCTCTTCACCTTTTATTCTTAGACATGGGCAATATACTGCCTGTGTAAGTCTTGACACCCACTTCTTATAGTTCTGGCAGCCATCAGAAACATTAATGGAGCATAACGTAAGGAAGAATGTGAGATTGTCACTCCTTGGAGTGTCATCATGCTACATTCATCCAGGACAAACTTCACCCAAGGCAGGAAACCCTGTATAAGCCAAGGTACTGCATGGATCCCCTTATCAAAGCCTGTACTTTTACTATGTGTGCTGTTTTTGAGGAAACAGTAAATGCATACAGCAGATTACAGCTTGGGGACACTTGCTAAGATGCTCTCAAGGCCTTAGAGAATTCTCATTTGTCAACACCAACTTTAACATCACAGGAACTTCAGGCTCATCCCAAAAGCAACTGAGGCTATGAAAATGCATCAGCAGAAACTGAAAAGCAAAAAGCACTTTGGAGCTCTTTTTCTGTGATAGAAAACCAAATTTAAAAAAAACCCCAACCAACCAAAAACCAAGCAAACAAACCCCACAAAAAAAACCAAAAAAACGAAACAGAGAGGAAAAGGCTCATTTGCTTATGATGTTTTCGCACTACAGACAATTCTGAAACCAGATAGCAAATGCTTTTTAATGCTTGCTGTTTAACATGAGCAGTTTAAAGTGTTGACCTCTTAAGCAGAGTGAGAAATAACCTTCCACACTAAGAACAGAGGTGACTAATTCCCATGGTGTATCTCTGGCAGAGTTGTCTTGAACTAAAACAAATTATGCCTACAGGTTTGAAAGAGGAGTCCAGGCTGCTACTATCACCAAACCCCCAAGATTCTGAGGCTCTCTAAGGACGATCCAAAAGACCCATCTGGTCACTGTTTTGTTATAAGGTGTAGATAAGCTTGAATACATATACCAGGATTGCTTTATGCCAGAGATCAAATCTCTGAACTTCAAGATAGGAGTAACTTCAAGTGAGGCACACGTGCTGCTAAATTTCTCCTTGAACCTTAACAAGTCTCTGGCTCTTTGGAAACATCTTGTCTGTCCTTCCTCAAGTCAGGTACAGGCTAAAGATGTACTACATTCATATACTTCAAGATTAGTGAAGATAAAACAAGTCAGGGAATTTGTGGTATCTGACTATCTGTTAATGATGGCATTTCTGACAGCTAAGTCCTGATAAGCAGGATATTTGCAGTCATTTTTTACTACTTTTCTGAGAGCAATAAAGAGCAGCATCTCCAGCTGTGAAATAGATTTCATTGCATATACCCAGATGACAGAAAATTCTCCTAGTGGTTCCCTCTGACGTTAACTAACACTAGAGGGCACTGCTTATTTCCTTATTTTATGAAAGAAAACATGCTCTGTCCCACCACAGGCTTCCCACTGACTGAGCAATACTGTTTGGGATGCTGAGTTGGTACTTCGCTATTCTTGAAACCTTGCTTTTAATCTGTAGACTGTAGAACATCCTAGGAAATTAAAGCTCATCAGCACTGCCAATGTTAAACGTTCAAAATCAGAGCCAACTCTTTGAAACTGATAGAAAAAATCAGGTCTTGGTAAGGGCCTGAGTTTTATTTACCTTTCTGCAAGAAGCAAGTCTCACATTTGTTAAATTATGCCTCACATCATAGCAGTTAGGTGTGTATTCTTGAAAGACAAAGAGATTATTCTAGCTGAGCACTTCATTCTAGAGACAGAGCATTAAAGATAACCAGACTTGTGACAGACACATGCGAGAGGTAGTAACCTACAAACACCTGTTTTCTTGCAATGGCAGAACTTTGGTCAAGAGAAGGCTTCACACCCTAAAAGAAAAACATTATTTATTACTTTGTATTTTTGTTTTCTTTTACTTTTCTGAAAAACAACTCATGCTACATGAAAATGGATTTCTATAGGTGAATTTGGTACACATGAAGCAGTGGAGGGAAGGCAGTTTAGTTTGCAATTGGCATCTTTTCAGAAAGGAAGAGAAGACGTTAAAGATCTTTTATTGGACCACTAGCAGCTTTCATAGGGGATTCTATATTTTTAAAGATGACTGTCAGATGCTCAAATTTTATTGGGTATTCAATTCTTTTGACTATGGGCAAAAAAAGAGACTTTGAAAGAAAACTATAATTGGTCCCAATATCCTTAATGAAAATACTGACTTTTCTTCTGCCTTCTATGTGGAAAATAAGTGTTTTCAATCCACAATAAAAAAAAAGAAGCAGAACTGAATATTGCTTGGTTCAGTCCCACGTGTTACACCTGACCTCTGACCGACCGAGTACCATCCTCCTCCCTTCCTCTTCCATCACACCCATTGAATTAGTCCCTGGGATATAGTAATTTATATAGCATCAGTCTTTTGAGCTGTTGGCAAAGGCTCGTGAACATCTGGCTGAGCACAAATGGGAGTTGCTCTGCTTCACTTGCTGCTGCCTGAATGACCTCCATATCTCCCATCCATGCCTCTTTTCTTTAAATTATAATTTCAAGATGAAGCTCCTTTCCTTACAAAAACATAAAAGGGAGATTAGCTCCACATCTGATTGCATTAGCAGGGTACCTGGTGCAAATCTACTTAAACGACACTTGAAACATTTCCTGCCATTCATTTCTGCCTTGCATGGAACAGAAGTTACAATATTCTCTGGCTTCAAATAGCCACTTGCAAACTAGCCAGTAATTAGAAGCTAAAAACTTAATTACTCCTGTAACAATGAATAAAACATTATTTTTAGTGCTTACTAGAAAGAAATATGAGTGATAAAAGTAATAGACTTTCAGAATTTAAATGAACTGCCTACCTTTCCAATGGCACTGATAGGGGAAAAAACCCCTTAAAAATAATAAAGGTAAATGTTTATAATGCTTAAAAACCTCTTTCTGTGAATGGTAAGTGCCACATTTCTAATTTATTACTGCACTATTGGAATTTTAAATGGGTGCTATTATATCTCAATGAATGTATATGATTATAAAACTAGGGAAAAATCCAAGCAGCACAGCAAGAAGTCAGGCATACAGGTCCAATCCCGTGAACAGGCATTAGGAAGCAGCCTGATAGACTTCACTCGAGTAGGCCCACGGGTGCATATAGTGCTGCAGATCTATAAAACAACTGTATATAAAACTAATTAGCGTAGTGTGCCAGTCTTTCACTGTATGTCAAACAAATTACGGCAGTTCTCTAAGAAAGACCTGGTCTTGTGCCAAGAATAGGCTCTTTTCTTAGTTTTGCTTTTGTCCATGAAAGTTAGTCATAAATGTGTTGGCCAGACAAGGCACTCTACTTTCCTTCCTGGACCCCCTAGAAGAGTGCACGGAGAAGGGGTTTATTCACAGGCACATTGCCCACTATTGCATTAACACAGCTGCTGCTTCTGCTGAGATTACTTCATTTTGCGTATTACAAATTTCTTTTCTCCTAATCTGAGCTTATTTTCTCTGTCTAAATAGTTGTGCATTAATTAGCACAACATGTCACATGTGAACTCAAGCTATATATTCTCCCTCTGATCCAGGGATAAATGATTAGCACTTTTAGCGCAGGAAAGGAGTTTTCCCACAGTAAAGGACCTGAGGCCAAGCAAGTGGCTGAGTACAAATTTCGGGAAGCTGAGCCCACGTCACTGTCAGCACCGACTGCTTTGGAGGAATGTGCAGGCTGCCTCCAAGGAATGCCTCCCCAGCTCCCTCTCAGATAAAAACCCTCCCTCCCCTCCTTTTCATTCAGACACACAGCAGCTGCTTAGCTAATTATCTGGGACAGTGGGTCCCCTCAGTGAGCAGGGTCCTGTGCCCCCACTAGGAGAGGGATCCTTTGTCAGGAAAGGATCCTATTACGTCTGCATATGAGAAGAGCCCAGCTTCAAGCCTGCATCCTTATTGCCTTTCTCTGTAAAGGACCCGCAGGTGGGGAGTGGGAAGAGGGAAAAACAAAATAGCCTTGGGCACCCTTTCCTATCACATACCCTAAAGCCATGCTGGCAGAGGCTCAAAGCAAAGAGTGCAAAGAGCCACCTGCAAACCCCAGGAAGCCTCTGGGTTTGGACAGACAAGCAGCAAGAACTCCAGGCTAGGATGTCCCCTGGGAATGAAAAATACCCAATATGGCCAGCACTTCAGAGCAATTCTGTACACTCACGCTTAGGGATTTTCCTGCCTCTTTGAGGGCAGAAATCTGCATTCCTGATGCTGCAAGAAGTACCCGGCAGAAACAGTCCCTGGATTTCCACAGGGAGAGTACACAGGGACAAAACCTCAATTTGGAAAGATGTATTGAAGCTATCCGTTTTTGATCATTTCTCTGAAATGCCAAACATCTTCACTTCTATCACAAGGGAATTAACATAAAACTGTCAGCACAAGAATAATTATACATTTAAATTCACTGAAAAATGTATCCGCTCCTCCAGGTGCAAGTGCTCCTGTATTTTCAAGAGATACGAAATGAGATTCAATCATTTGTGGGAAAATGAGTAACATATAAGAAAAGTCCAAAGGACCAAGTAGAAAGATGATGATCCTGAGGATGTGGAAACAGAGACATGCAACAAGAGAGGAACAACTCAAAAAGAAGTGCAGAAGAGCAGAGGGAAGTCAGTAAGAGGGAGAACAGACAGCAGGAGAGATGAAGGTTTGGAGTGCCATTAATATCAAAACAACAGTGTTTAAAGAAAGCAATAATGCTTAAATGATCAGCTACAGAGACTTAAACTTAATTCTTAAGAAGCATGGTAAGACAGAGTGAGAAATCAAATAATTTGTGTAAAACAGAGAGAAATAATTCTTTTAGGGTAAGTCCTTTTCTTTCTGAGCATATCACTCCTGAATGTCCTGGATGCTCCTCTACTCTTTGTTCCAGGTTTTAGCCAATGATGGAAGTTCATTATCAACATACGGATAAACTACAGCAACATTAAGTAATTCAGTGAGGTTTAAAAGAAGGCAGTTTTTATGCAGATAGTTGGTAGAAGCAAATTTACAATCTTTATCATGCTCACTGTCATGGCTTAACCCCAGCTGGAAACCAAGCACCATGCAGTCACTCATTCACTCCCCCACAGGCAGGATGAGGGAGAGAATGGGAACAGTAAAAGTGAGAAAACTCATGGATTAAGATAAAGACAGTTTAATAGTAAAAGCAAAAGCCGCCCACACAAGCAAAGCAAAACAAGGAATTCATTCACCACTTCCCATGGGCAGGCAGGTGTTCAGCCACCCCCAGGAAAGCAGGGCTCCATCATGCATAATGGTGACTTGGGAAGACAAATCGCATCATTCCCTGCTTCCTCCTTCTTTCCCCAGCTTGATAAGCTGAGCATAACACTGTATGATGTGAATGTCCCTTTGGTTAGTTGGAGTCAGTTCTTGTGCACCCCTGGACCCCCCAGACTCCTCATTGGTGAGGTGGTAGGAGAAGAAGAAAAGGCCTTGACTCTGTACAAGCCCTGCTTAGCAATAACAAACACATCCTTGAATTATCAACAGTTCCCAGCACAAATCCAAAACACAGTCACAAACCAGCTACTATGGAGAAAATTAACTATGCTTCAGCCAAAACCAGCACATCCCCTCTGGCAGCCCAAGATGACTATACTGATCTTTTTTTCTCAGCCATTTCTACCAAACTTCTGTTTATTCTCCTTCACTTCAAGCAAACCACATGTCATGGATAAACCATTAGCTGGAGTTTCCCCTTCACAAAGCTCTAAATTACTATCCTTTTGCTCCTGTAGACCCAGCCACATGCACATGGAACTAGGAAGAACATCTGTCACCCTATCTCCACATACTATGGCAAACAAATGCCAAGGATTTATCCTAAAGGGAGACGTCAAAATGAAGCAAGTGTTTATATAGTTAAGTGCAAAAGGAAACCTTAGTCTTCATCTGCTGGATCCTGGGGTTTACAGCTAAGGGAGATAGTGCTCTCTGTTTATTGCTCTGCGTTACATTAAGATCTTAAAAATGGATGGTGTCAAAACTTCCTTTCACTGTTTTTGTTTCTAAATTACTTAGCATATTAAGGCCCTGCTTACTCACAAGCAAAAGAAAGGACATATAAGGTGTTATGGGCTGAGAGCAGGGTAAAGCTGCCTGACAAAAAAGGCTAGTACTTTTCCCATTAGCTTTATATCTCTCCGCTCACTACTCTTCTCAATTCTCTGCTGTAGAAATCTGTGGCAATCATCTTCTACTGCTGCTGAGGAAAAAAGGACATAGGCAATAAAAAAGCCCAACAGCAGGCAAGCAACACAGATTTTGCCTAAATTATGAAATAAAACTCAGACTGGGACATCAAAACAGTAACTTCAATAACTTCACAGAAAACAACAGCAACAACCCCAAGAAACTTGAATAGTTCAAGAATTTCAGTAATTAACCCCTCCAGCCTTTTAAAATTATTTGTATCTGGAGATATAAAGGAAATGCAGGGGATGTTCACTGCAAAAAGATCTTTTTTAGAACTGGCAGTCATGATCAGGCTGGGGAGATTATTGCCAGGCCAATGCCACAATAAACCATTTCCTGCCCTCTATGAGCTGAAAACTATAAACAAACTGGAACAGCAAGGCAGCTTTGAATCCACTTCCCATTTGGTTATCACCACAACTTTTATTTCCATTTCCAAATTTCTTCTTTCATGAATCCTTTCTGATTTTGCAAGCTGGAATAGAGAATTCCCTATTTCCCATTGAGTCTGATGCCTACTGATAACTTTGAACACAAGGGGAAAGGCTGCTGGTGGAAACAACAGCAATGAAGTAAGTCCACCATGTAGGTCCTTCCACACAGTACAGATCTAGAACAAATTGCTCAATCAGCTCAGTCTTTCTTCCATGGCATAAAAAAACAACACTAAAAAGACATATTCAACAGTTACAGCCTTTACAACATATTATTAAAATAAAGAGCCTCTGCCTCTTCAGCCTACTCATTCTAGCTATGGAACAGGCACCATAGCAGCACACTTCCTTGCAATGATTTATTTATACAGGTCCTCACCACTTGAATGCAAAAGGCACTAATGCACTCTTAGTTCTGAAGTGCAGGAAACAGTGCTTTGGGTTGATAACTTCAAAGGAGGGCACTTCTGCCTCTCCAAAAAATGCTGTCACCTCTCCTCTGTAAAAGTCAAAGGATTACAGAAGGGAAAAGCCTGCGTAACAAGGTCAAATATTACAGTACCATATTAGAGCAAGTGGTGATGGAAAAGACTTGATAGGTCGTCTTGTTCATCCCCTTACTCATGCAACATTGTTCCCTAGAGAGTAATACAGTAGGAAAGTAGTTGTTACACTAAAATACAAGTTACATAATGCAAGAGAGTGGACATGAGGGAAAATTCCTAGAAAAGAAAATACTATAGAAGAACTTACTGCTTCTTTAGAGATTACTGGAGCCATTCTGAGGATAGAATATGATTTTAAAAAGTATGTTGAGGCAAATCTTTAATGTTTGTTCCAGTTTGCAACTAGTTCTCTGAATTGCTGACCTGTGTCTTTCTGTTCGAACAAACACATCAGTGCCTCCTGGATTAGAAGTACTTAATAACAATGCGCTAGTCATGATTTGAGTTTATTGGCTCTATTCTCCTTTAAACAGTGCCAAATGCTGCCCTGCATTTTCAATCAGCAATAATAAACAAAGAGCAACAAGCAAATTATAGCAATCTATCACCAAAATAACACGAAAAATTTAGGCATATAACCACTATCCCTAGAATTACGGGCACCTTATCTGTGCTGACAGCTTGGTAAAAGGCAAAATGTCCAAGTGCAAAGTCATCACAGGTTTGGGTCAAGAAGCTAAATGATCTCCTGAGCTTAAAGGTCATATCAAGTTTTTCTGTTTCATAAGACGAGGCTGTTCCAGTCATCTCAAGCCCAGTCTCAGGAAGTGCATGAGAATTTAACTAGCCCTTGGACCTCAGAGGATGTAGTCTCTTAATTGAATGTATGCATTCAAGCACATTAAAGTTTGTTCAAAAATTTGGACAGCAAGTATGAACCACTTATCAGATAACAAGCAAAAGAGCAGCAGCAGCTGATGGTGAAAATCTGATAAAGCTGCTTCTCCTCAGAGTGCTATTAGAGATTGCCACGGTGTGTGCATCTTTAAATACCTGAGCTTGCACTGCCTATGTGCATGTGAGACCTCCCAGTCTCACACCCATGATGCTGAGGGCAACTGCTTACAAGTCACTGTTGGGGGTATTTTTGACCATTTGAAGTGGCCAAGATCAAGAATCCACCAGAAAATCCTCACATACAAAAAATGGTAGATCTGCCTGTGACGAAGACACTATCAATATTAAGGGTTAAAATTTACTTGTACTTCGCCCAGAAGCATCAGCCACAGAATCATGAAGATCCCTTCTGGAAAGCTTCTAGATGTGGCACCTAAATCCTGTGGAGCTTCATCTATAAGATTTTTTACCCCAAAATTAATTAAAAAAACCCCAGAATAAGCAAAGAATTCCAATGAAAATGTCACAGCATCTCAAATACATCTATTTCCATTTTTTATTACATTTACTGATGATAATATTGATTCCTAAAACAATTTTTTTAAAATTTAAATTTAATATTCAGGCCTTCCCAGTCTGAAAACTGTTGTAATGTTTCCAAACAACAGCTTCTTCCTCATGTAAAAATACTTTACTCCTAGCTCATCTTTCTTACACCTTCTTATTCTTGAGTACAACCTCCAATCAATTCACATCTTTAAATGTGCAAACACACACAGCAAACTCAGACACAGCAATTCAACTGAGCCTTTACTGATTTTGAGTAAAAAGAAGAGCATTTCAATAGACAAAGATTTGGTTTTGCTTTAGTATTACAGTCACACAACAAAGAACAATCCCTTAAGTAACAGCCTCAAAGTTCTTAGGAGACGTGATCTCAGACAAAAACAATAGGCTAGTTAACTAGCTTTGTTCTAACAGCTTCAACTGTCTTTTTCCATGTGTCTTGATGTGTTTTAGGGTTCTTGGAAGGATGATTCTTTAGGATACTGGAAGGATATAGTTAAATTAACAGAAATTAAGTTAACAGACATGATTTGCAACAGAGGGAGAATGAAGAAATATCAGATGTGCAGAAGCAAAGACTAGCACAAATACTTTTAGCAGATGTTGAAGTAATTCAGGGTCAGCAAGTTTCACATCATTCTGAAATTGCTGGGACACATGAAAAACACACCATTTTGGCAACTGAAAAGAAAAGCAAACCCCATGAATAAATTGAAACAGAACCACTAAGATCTTATGCTAAATTCATGCCAACGCATGAATCTCATCTGATGCAGATGCCAGATCGAGAACATGGCCAGTCTTCCTGCAGCAGTCTGGGAGGCTTGGAGATCCCTAGTATCTGCTGGACAACTCATCTCCCAGCCATTTCTTCTGCTGCTGCACCCTGTGCCTCGCCACCTGGTCACACTGGCATACGTGGGGTGCAGGTGGCACATCACTGCTCCATCTGCTGTCCCATGTCTTACAGCAAGAGAGACAAGAACAGGCATCCCAACAACGTGGCACAGGCAGAGTGACAAGCTTAACACGCTGAGAAGGAAGGTAACACCATGGGATAGCAAACAGTCTCAAGCTTCACATGCCTCGCACAACAGCCCTGCAAGACAGCACTGCAGCTGCTGTCCTGTACTACAGTGTAATTTATTTGTCCTTCAGTTACTATTTTTCATTCCTACTCAGAATGTTGGGAATTAAAGGGCTTCTTCAGCAGTGGACACACATCTTCACAGTCTCTTAAGGACATGCACATCAGACTGCAAAGATTTAACAGTACTTAGGTATTTCATGTTTATATAAAAACAAGACAAAAGTAGGATACTTCTCTATTTTTCAAGCACCATGAATAGGATGAAGGGAGGTATCCAAAGCTTCACATATTAAAATCAGGAAATTACCGATAAAAGACCATGTTCATCATGTGGAAAACATCATTTTTTGAAATTCTCATCTATTTTCACAGAAGAATAATATCCCTGATTTTCCAGGAACAAGATGTGTGATACTTGTAGGCTCCTCAACAGTATGGCTGGATCTCAGAGAGAGAATACAAAGCAAATATAGGAACAATCATTTCACCCTCATCAATTAACACAACTAAAAGCCTCTGTGCTAAATGCTTCCCCGAGTTGCATTTGGAAATCAATGAGTTCACTTAAACTGCATTATAAGCCAGAGAGAAGCTTGTATATAAATCTTCCCTTTAGAACCCAAAAGCTGGCTGATGTCTCTCCAAGCAATGATGTGCTGCCCATTGGGGCACTAGCTCTTCACCTCTCACTGTCTGCAGAGATAGAGGTGAGACAGACTCTGAAGCAAGTCTAGCCTTACTTTTAATGATTTTCTGCTTAAGGTTCCCTCTCCGCATCAATAGTTTTTATAACAATAATTTTTTATACCAAATAATTTAAAGTTACAGTTTGGTTTCCTTTCCATTTGGCTGTACACTGTGCTGTGTCAGGGCATCTTCCACACAAGTTTACAAGTTTCCAGGGTAAAAGGAAAGGCTATCCTTACAGTGCTCTAACCATACCCCCCTATCAGACACTTATATTTTCAAACATTCCTCAAGCACAATTTCTGTTTACCATACTATGCGGCACTTGGCCCAAACTTGTTTAACACATGTTTGCATTATTTATCCAAACTCATTCATCACAGTTGTAAAACATCTGACAGGCAGTGGAGGTTTTCCAGTATGTATCAGGCCTCTCACTTAATTCAGCCGCTGATTATTTCCACCTCTAAGTAATTTGACCAAAGCCACACAAAAGCATTCAGCTATACTAAATCTTTCTCAGTCTGTTATTAACTCAGTCACTGGCTGTAAAACGCTCTATCTTTCTACTTATCTAATTAATTGGAAGAGTATAACTTATATAGAGAGATACACTAGGTATATTAACACACATAACATTTACACACATTAGTTATATATATGTTTATAGATTTATATATGATACACATATTCTACAAATTTAAATGCAATAGTTTCTCTTTAGGAAGACGCATGTGATAAGAAAAGCTTAATTGTCACATGGAATGAATTGTTATTTGTAGTACAAAAACAGCCAGCTGCCATGTAAAGTGTTCTGTGCAAAATGCACATACGACACCACACATGCTACACACAGTTAGCTCCTGAATGTGATGTTTTTAGATTACCAGCTGTAGGAAAACACATCAACATTAAGTCCACAAATTCACAAATTCACTTAAGCATCATGCACACTAAGTCAACATTGTTTGTAATCAGATGCTGCAACTGAAAATAAAACTGTTCCGCTTTCTGTGATTACTGAGCACAAGCACTGTACTGCCTTTTTACTTCTTGTCTCTTGTAGAAGAGGAGATCTTTTATGGTTCCTTTTTTTTTNTTTTGCATACTTTGCATTGCTCATTAATCATACTGACACAAGCCTGTAACCACGAAACTAGAAGCAAGCTAACAGCTAGGACCCGCAAGAAGATTAAAAGGACCAGACACTACGTTCTGCTTAGGCTTTGTAGATTCAAAACAAATGTAGTTGAAAAAGTGTCAAAAAGTACTGCAGGAATTCAAGATCCATTCACTGTTCCTGACAAATCGATAATGGTTTGCTGCATGGTTTGGCTGTCTCATATGTTACTTTTTTCTCCTTTGAAGAAATGTGTAAAAAAAATTATTAACTACATCATCACACTTCCTTTGACAGCACAAGTTGGTTTGTGCAGACCTTAGAGTAAATAAATAAATAAGTAAATAAATAAATAAGTCTCTATTCTTTTTCACTAAGGGAATCAGAGTGAGGCCCAGGTAGAAGACAGGGCAGCAAACTGAGAATGAGAAATGTCTGCTTCTCTTAGGTCAATGAGATCTTGAGAATCTCTGTGTTCTGAGAGTTAGTATGGATCTAACCCCTTTGTCTCCCTCACCTTCCACCCTGTAATTGTTTCTAAAGCCTGGCAAATTAAGATGATTTTTTTATGATCATCTACAGAAGGAAAACTATGAAGAAATAACTAGTTGCTCAAGGTTGTCTCAGAGGCACTCCTGGTCTGCAACCACTACTAATCTTCCATAAAGAGAGCAGACAATGAAGCTGAAGGCACAAAAGACCTTAAGAAAAAACCCAAACAATATCCTTATTCTTTTGACTAAAGAACTATTTCTTACTGTATATTTCTTCTTTTATTGCTCTTGGCTAGGCTTTTTATGCAAATAAGTGCCCTACAGCCTACTGTCACATGCTGTATATGAGACAACCTCTCAAGTGTGCACAGAAAACTTCAGCTGATGCAGGATTTGGCAACTTGCTTGGTAAATGGCATTTTAATTCATGAGCATATTAAATCCGTGATGCATAATCTGCTTGGGCAGCCTGCTAGTTTTAAGATGTTAGTCTAGACCTATAAAGCCCTAAATGTCTTGGGACCCATTTATCCAGGCATTGAGCTGTTTTGGAGGTTTTCTGCTGAAACAGAAGTTATAATCAGAAAATGTTGGTCACTAAATTGGAAACACTGCATTCAAAGTCTCTTGAGGCCAAAAAACTTTCTTTAGATCCAAGACAGGATCCCAAAGAGGTTTGCCTGGATTCATTACTGAGAGCCCGGGAAGGATATGGTCTTCAGCCCTAAGGTTGTTGCTGTGGGAAGCTGCGGGTCTGCAACATGGTCAGGCATATCAGACAGGAACAAACTGCAGGTCCTAAAAGGCTAAGAGCTCTTGGAGCCCAAGCTGCACTGCAGACAACACAGAGTCCAATCGTGATAGCAAGCGCCAAAAGAAATGAGAAATGTGCATTTCAGTCACAAATTTCGGAAAATAAAAATTCACTTGTACTCAGAGTACCTTCACTTCAATATCAATTTTCTGCAGAGGTATTATAGGATGGTATTTCCTGAGCAGTTTCCGAGTTGTGCCACAGAATATTGGGTGTGTTTGTGAAAGCTCTGTCACTCCTCACTCCCTGAAACTTCAGGGTTTTGCATGTCTGGAACAATCTTATTTTTTTCCGGTGTTTCATTAGCAGCCCCTTTCTGAGAAATGCCAGGTGGCACAATGCCCAGAATCATTTGCCAGCTAATCTCAGAGGATTGGGCATTACGCCATTTGAATTAAAAGAGCTCAGCTCTAACCCACTGATAACATTTAGGAATCAAACCAATAAAATGGGAAAATAAAATGAATACAAATAACCTCTAAATGCACACAGTCAATGGCTTTTACTGAAAATGTATACAGTTATGGAGACAGAAGAAAAAAAAAAAAAGAAGCAGTAGTGGTCTTTTCTCCAACACTTAAAACAGGGTTCAAGTGAGCAAAATCAGCTACGATTTCACGAGTTTCTCAAAACCGCAAAAAGGAAAAAAAAATAATTTGCACATTTAACTACAAAGGTAACATCACAGGGTTCTCTGCAACAAGGAGCTCAAACTTCAGGCAAGCTGTGCTGTGCCACTCATCCCACAAAGTGCAGAGGAGAAAGAAGAAAAGAATTTGCATTTGAAGGGAACAATGGAGTTTCTCCCTCAATCCCTTCATTCTGGCATTTTGACATGTCCTTCCTAAAATAAAGCTGACGTTTAATTTATGAAGACCAATAAAATCATAAATAGCCAATCAAAGTCTGCATAATACTAACATTGTCCACATCAACAATAAAACACGGATACTTAACCATGTGCATGTCGAAGAGCAGGCAAAAACACAGGCTAACTATTCTGTAAATTATGAACTGTTTGTCTATCATGAGGTTTTTTTGGTTTTACAGGTTAGAAATTCCCATGTACAACACACTCCACAGGAGGGGTATGGGAAGGAAAAACACAAGGATGTGACTATTAGGAAATAAAACAATTCAAAACCATTTCCTATAACAGAGTTAAAGAAAAACATGGGAGGCAACTTTGGCTTACTCTGACTGCTGTCTTTATAAAGACTATCTGTGTTATGTACATCTCCTCTATTCTCTCAGAGACCAAGAGTCAGCAGAGGACAGCTAATTTTCCTTTCACTTCCTTATACGTGCCTTGGAGAGTCAGATAGCATTGGTCTTGGAATATTTCATAGCTAATTAAGAGGCAACAGCTAATCAAACTAAATAAGTCATAGACAAAACTGTCCTTTTCCTATGATATAACAACATACGATAAATTTTTCTAAGAAAAATAACTGAGGGGGGATTTAGCAGGTCACTCTCCATTTCACAAGCAAGGATAAAGCAGTTTTAACTTTGGCCAAAAAAACCCCAAACAGTTCAGATAGACGAAGGCTTGCAAAAGTCACTTGGTTTTCCAGCTCCGTTTGCAAAGCATGGATATTAGCCATAGGCAGACAATTTAGTACCCTCCAAACTGAAGCAGACATTTCAGAGGGGATGCAGTCTTGTTTGGGACATTTGCCCTCTCCCTGCCTTCGCCTCTCTGCCTGTCTTTGCTCTTCCTGTGCTAAGCTGCTGGCAGGGATCTGCAGGGACCTGCTCACTTTGTGCTCCCAAGGGAGGAGGGGACACCAAGTGTGCACTGGAGCTGTGCAAGTCAAAAAGGAGCTTACACCCAGGCAACTCTGCCCCTACCCAGAACACTGCATCCAATGTCTGCCCTGAGCAACCCTTGCCACTTCAAGTCTTCAGGTAGCAGCTCGTGGCAGTAAAGGCAGGTAATGCTCCCCTGGCCTCCCCATGGCTCTGCTGGGTTAATATCAGCACCCCAAAGTATCAGCACTGCTATGCAAGTGCTCCATCCTCACCAGGGGCAGGCCTGCTGGAGGTTGTTTGGGCTGCTGTTCCCCACTTGGTTTTACACATGGTGCCCTCACTAGCAATTCTCAAATTCACTCTCAGCTGACAGGAGCCCATTCCCAGCACTGTCCTTGCCGTGTGGCTGCGATACCCGCATTTTCCAGACTAACTCGTTTCCCCACAGTGGCAGCACTGTTTAAAGCCATCCACCAGTCAAAGCCCAGGTAACCCTGAGACATTCAACCAGGAACAACACAGAGCAAAATGCCTGGCTGCTGGGATGGGTGGCTCTGGGAGTGTGCTCTCACACATGGTCACTGCCAATGCAGCTCCACAAGCCTTGCCTTGAGGTTCCAACACCAGCACTGAAGGAACGGAGACATAACACAGGGCTTGCTGCAAAAACCTGTTGCTGGCTCCTGCAACCCATGTTTTCTCCTGCAGACACGGCATGACAACCCACTGCTCTAGGAGCACAGGAAGGAGAGGAGCCCAGAAGCAAACTTGGAGCAAGCACTCTTTTGTCCTTTCTGCTGGTACAGCTGACAGAAAATATTAAAAACAAATAAAAAAGCAGAACACTATTGAAAAACTGAATTTCATCTGTATTATCCTAAGTGCAAAACACACATTTCTTCCACTGAGAATCGCATATGACTTGCTACTGATCCAGACAGAAACTCAGAGAGAAAGGGATTAGCTTCTGAGGTGCTATCCATAAAAATGTTTACTTCCGACTTCGGTAGCTACTAATGATTCCAGGGTTTCTAGGGTGCTTTGTGAACACTTTGCAAAGCTTGCTCATGATAAGACGTGCAACAAAGCAAAACCAGAATTAAACCTTGCTTCAATGTGAGCAGAGCAAGCCTAGAAATTAATGAAGGACAAGAACTGTAATTAGAGATGACATTTGTACAAGGTCACTTCCATAGCCCAGCAATATATTTTTATACAGATCTTTTAGCTGCTGTAGAACTGGATTAGTTATAGTGCTTACACTGCCAGAGATAGTCAGATTTTTAAGCACTTCCATGCATCCTGTTTATTTCAAGGGTGTTAACATACCTTCCAGAAGTCCTCAAGACATCAAATGCTATGGATAGCCAGAAACCACCCAGATTTGCCCTCTGTGTTACGTTGCATCCATTGTCAATACTAAGCAGTCATGTAAGAATTTACAAGAAACATAGGCATACATGTAAACACGGGCATATAATCAAAATATATTGTGCAATTGCATCTTTTTGTTAATTTTATTTTAGTCATACTTTTCATCAAAATACACTGCTGTTTTTCTCTACCAATAATATGATTGATAATTTATCAAATACTTGAATAGTAAAAGAGACACTGAAAAATTTTTCACTGAAAAATTTCATGGCCTGAAAGATATAAAGCAATATCCACTGCAATTGCTTTTCCTTTGGCATGCTAGCTTTCTTCCCACCATGAATTGATGTGATAACAGACAGCCTGTAATTAAAATACCCTAGATAAATAAGTTGGATAGTTATAAGCGGTCAGAAAATCATCTCATTTTAAAAATTTCTGAAGCTAGAAAACAGTAATTAAAAAATAATAATAAACACCCCCAAAGTTCCTGAGAGAAGTGACCCAGGACCTGAACTTCAGATTCAATCACTCTCTAAGCCCTGGCTCATAGATGAACCTTAACATGGCAAATGTGGTCTTTTTCCACAGACTACCAAAACAAATGAGACTTTATTATGCAGTTAAAATCAGGCACTATTTTTCTGTCATTACAACAGAATTTTCCTAAAGAAATCAAAATTCCTGAAGCTGGAGCACTCTAGCCAAGCCTAGTATCTGACTTCAGTTTTCCCTGGCAGTTACTACCTCAGCACTAAATTACAGTGAATCAATACACTGCCAGGCATATTTCATCTTCCTTTTCTTTTTGAGATGCTGTACTATGAAAATCCTAAGTAAAAGAATGTTTTAATTTCCAGTGTACAGTCTTCAGAACTTCACTGCACTACCTTTCCGCCAAAAAATCCTGCCACTAGATAAATATGTTATGTGTATCCCTTGGTCATGGTTTTGTTTTCTCTCAGATGGCTTTCTGAAGGACAAAGATTGTGAACAAATTTGTGTAAGTGCTCTGGTGTGGGAATGACTTCACACAGCAGCACTTCTGTACCACCTTGATGGGATAAGGCAATGCTGGTGCAGCAGCACAAACTGATATCATGCCAGTTTGTTCTATCTGCAGTCAGACTGCTCTCCCTCCCCCATAGACCAAGCCTGCAGAATCCATAGACACAGATCTGTCTAAATCTAAAGAGATTAACTGAGGGCTAAAAGGAATTTTTTTTTTTCACCTACCAAAGGAGGGGGGTAAAACCCACCAAAAAATCACCAAAAAGCTACAGAGATACAGTATGCACACACACTGAGCTTTCCTCTCTTTTGCTAAACCTTTTAGTCAAAAGTAGTTTTCATGACAAGTCCTTGGTTGAAATCCTTGAAACTTTTACTCATTTGACTCACTTAGATGAAAGCCCAAAACACAAAAACTTTTGTTTTCATGCCATCCCCAGAAAGCGGAACCAAAGCAAAGACTTGACGGCTATTTTATCTTTGAAATATTGGCTTCAAAGCAATGGGGACAGCACAATGTGGGTGGGCCTGACACTACAGCTGTGTTAAAACAAAGAACCTATATATCAAAAAAAGCACACAAGAGACAAGATTTACCCGGAAAGAATTACATTCAACAGAAATGAAGATGAGGAAGAGGACATGCATTCACATGGGCTCAGGGAAAGCAGGGGGGAAAGGGTGCAATTAAAAAACCAAAAAACAAACTGAAGAATGTTCTATCCAATTGCTGCTATAACTATTGACATGGGAAGTATTTTTAAAGAGCTTTCTGACTTCCTTACAGTATCAATGCAATATCATAAAAATGAGAATAGGTACTTCAGCTAGAAATGGCGCAAAACACTCAAAAAAGGAGTCATTTTAATTACATGTCTGTATTCAAGTGAGACATCCCATGCATCTATAAACTAACTTGGAATAACAGGGACCATAGCATTAGTAAAGCAAAATGTTGATTAGGTGGCTGAAGTTTAGACCACAGAATCACAGAATTAACAAGGTTGGAAAAGACCTTAGAGATCATTAAGTCCAACCTGTTACCTATTACCTAACCTATCACCAACCTATTACCCAATATCATCCCATCCTTTCCATCTCTATACTCCATTGCAATGGATTCAGAGTGATTTTACTGTTTAAGCAATGAGAAGCAAACATTAAAATATCACACTCGCACACTTCTCATCAGTGTAATAGCGATATAACAGAAATTACAGTATAACAGAAAGCCTAATTTTAAGCAGAAGTGAAATAGACGAAGATTAAGGGGGCAAATCATTGCCCACAATTGTGCCTGTGTCTGAGTCTGCAAATAGAGTTTATGACAAGTGAATATTTTGATTGCAATCAGTTTAAAACATTTGACAGGTTTTCAGGCATCAGGAACTGTAACTTCCCAGAGCCTAGTTTTATTCCTCTTTCTTACAGTTCCAACTGCTGAAGCCAGTGTGTTCACACACAGCAGCAGTATCTTCCTAAGCTTTCCCTAGCAGAAAAGCTATCAGGAAGTAAATCAACATGGGCTCATTTCTGTCTCTCCCTCCTGGGACTGCACAGGACAACACAATGCAGCTGGATGGAACCACCTCACTTCTCAAAGATCCACTTGGCAAACAAAAGATGATGGAAATTTCACTTCTGTTTCAGAAAGGCCGCCACAGTGCTGCAGTACATACTTGAAAAGAACATTTAATCAAAATTTGGTTCACCTTTCAGACACAGGCATTGCAGATTTGAGACAAGAACCAAAGACTGTAAAGGCATACACCCAAGTGTTGCTGGAATGAATACCCTGACATTTCCCACTTGGAAAAGACAGTGCTTTGGGTTGTGCTGCAACACGTCAGACAATAGTAGGGGTCTCTCCCTTGCAGTTGAATCTTGATGACCCACACCACACGTACCCACCACTGTCAAACAGCCTAACTGAGTTGTGGGGGTTTTGGGTCGAAGGATCCAGGCAGCCAGCAACCAGTAATATCATTAGCAGGGTCAAAAGCCTTAGTTTAAAGCAAATCAGGGTATCTTTGAATTGTAAATCTCTCCTCTCTCTCACATATGCACAAAATCTTGCCGTTCACCAGCTCTTTAACAAAATGATTTCTGTGTAGAAGCTGGAACTTGGTGGGGACAGAGGGATCTACTTGATATAGAGAGAGAGAGGACATCTATAGCTCTGTTTGCTCCCAAAAGGGAGCCCCCTTTAGGGGTCCCCACACATAGAAAAGCTCGAGTCTCTTTTGTAAACCTGTGGTTTTCCCCTTTGCCAACTGTGATGACTTTAGAGTCACTGATAACAAAGCAGATATTTACAGCCAGATGGGAGGCTTCCCTGTATATAGTGGCTACTGCATGACATCGCATTAGTCAGTCTGTGACATCTACCATAGGTATCACATTGATTAATAGGCATTTTAAATCCCATTGGCAGTGAAGGGAATAGATGTGCACAGGTATTAAAATGCTGACTTCTTCCCCATCCAGTGATCGTAAAAATGGTTCTCTAAAACACTGGTTTCTTGCACAATCCTCATCCCCCCAAGAGAAAAGTGTGTGGATGGTTGTGCATCCTGTTGAGAAACAAAAATGAGGTTTTCCTAGTACTTAAGATGATTGAAGGATCTATGGTGAAACCTTCACACCCTCTACACTATATTTTAGAAAGCAGAATTTTTCTTCTATTTTGCAAATTTCTGGAGGCAGTGCAAACATCTCTGTCATTCAATACAACTGATACCCTAGGTAGTTTTTTCTATTTTACAGAATATAGAAAAGAACTTCTGGAAGAAGAAACAAACATCTTTAAAATTACTCACTCGTATATTCAGATCATTGCTACCTGGCCCTGGCTAGGGAAACTCAACCTACGAATTGCTTCTTGCCATCTACTTAGTTTTGTTTGTTTTCCTCTCTTTTACTGTGGATTATTTGTCTGATTCGCAGACCACCTTCCATCTGACACCAAACCCCTCCATTCTGACCATCAGTTGTGCTTTCATCTGTGCTGAACCCAGTGTTGGGGCAGCTGATCTTCTATCAACTCCATAATTATTATTACGACTAAGGCCTATTTCGCCAGGGTAATTGTTAGGCCACCTGGAATATAGAGACTAAGCATTTCCCTGAAATTGCAAGTATAGCCTTAAACTAGTAACTCATATAAACATCAGTGTATTACGTGGAAGGGAATTGTTCATCAGCTGAGACCAAGACATTCACAACAAACTTGTATTAGACATTCATGCACAGCAGAATCTGATTACCCTGTGATGATGGAGGCACAGATTTCAACCCTCAGTAAGTATGCATATAACATGTGAAATTTTTCTGATGATGTAATTTACAAAGAAGATCTTCTATGTGATGCTGCCTGAGATCTGGCATTGGAACAATAAAATCCTGAGGAGATGGTTTCCAGGAAAATATGTTTTATAAATACCACCTATTACTGCAATGCAGATGCCAGCAACTGAGGCGCAGAGGAAGGTATAGGAGGGATCAACCAAGCTCTGCAGTGCTGACTTCCAATCACACGCCCATTTCCTACAACAAGCAGAATTGTGAAATCTTGTATTATTATCTGGATACAACTTTGGGGGATGCTGGGATTCAGCTATTGTAACAAGGAAAGCCCATTTTTAGAGTTCACTTACTGTCATAATGGGAACAAGCTGTTTTCTTTACAAGGCCGATTTCGTGCTCAGTATGGCCTACTGCAGTACATTCATGAGGAACGATAAAAGTAGATAAAATTATCAGATAAAATCCCTGATCTTTCCTATAAAAAACTAAGATGTTACGAAATCAGATAAGAAAGTATGTCTTTTTGATCAAACACTAGGTAACAAACCAGACAGCTTGGTCCATTTTTGTTGTACTGCACAGCATGTTGAGTCTCCTGCCCATCTGCCTCTGGATCCAAGCTCTAACATGAGAGACAAACAGGACAGTTCCTTCTCAGCCACCCCCACAAGTAGGACTGTTTGGGATCTGCAATATGGCAGGGCTCCAGGAGGCTCTGGAGCACACTGGGGATCTGATGAGAGCAAATCCATGTGTTTAGTCTCAAAATCTCCTTGGTAAATCCAGCAGCTATGCCATTTCTGTACAGGGTAACAGGTAACATGCAGGGGAGTCTCTCCAACTTCTATCTGCCCTCTCCAGCCCAAATGGGCAAAAAAGCCTCAACTTTGCAAATACATATATTTATATGTAGTATAGAGATAACTTTTTCTTAGCAGACTTCTCCAGAAGATGAGCTTTCCGTAAGGATAATCGTCAACAACCTTATGTTTCATATCATTGTACTGGTAATAAATTTAATTGCAATTCCCTAAACAGCACTTTTTGTGCAGGAAAGATGAGAGAACAGAGCATTCACAGTGAGGAACATTTTCACCATTTTGGTGCAATTTGTGCTTCGCATGACAAAACACTCCATGAAAGACAACAACTGTGGCTGCGCCAACTCTCAAGCATGTCAGTGCACTCTGGATAAGTTTTAATTTCACACAAAAAGTGCTCGCTAAGTCTCACTGGGACCTTCTTTTAAAGTATCCCAACTGACAGCTTCTGCCAGATCCAAGATAATCCCATTGAGGTAAGCCTTTGTTGCAGCTTTCAAGTGAGAGAAGAAGGAGATGCCTCTGGCTGCATGTACATCTTTCTCCTTACTTATAAATTACTGCCTCACTGGATCTTACATTTATACCATAAGTACTTTCACAATCCTTCCTCCAAGACCAGAATAACAAAGAAAGTGATCTTGAAGGTGAAGAACTGGTATGCACTTGGAACAACCACAACACAATCCCACTCCTGCAAGCAGACTATGCCTTGACCAATAAATTCCTCAGTGCTCGTTTGCATTTGTGAATGAAGCCCCAAAGTCAAAAATACCATTTGTGTCCAGTGATTTAGTCCAACAGAATATTTGCTTAGCTATTTTTTCCTTGTTTTCTCATCTCTAAAATGGGCAGAATAGTACTCTCATACTTAACAGAAATTCAGATAAGCCTTTGGAGCAGGCTACTTTAAGTTTCATGATAGACTTACAAGCACAAGTCAAACATAAATAGATTTCTTAATGGATGCAGGATGGCACTAAACATTTGTTACATTCAGAACAGATTAGTTTTAATTTAAAGGGAGCAGAGGCAAAGCTGACGCATCATACACAATTATGTAAAATGCCAATCTCCAGCTCAACAGGTATGTGATTTGCAGCTATGCATCGCTTACACCTGGGTTTTCAAAAAGCTGATTAGTAGAGTCGAATGATTTCACAAATTGCGTTGCACATGGAACTTCACTTAGCTGCATGGCCAGCAATTTGCTTGCTGTTCAGACATGGATCAGAGACCTGAATGGCATCTTGCTTTATTACTCAGCAGATTTTAGACCTGAAAATAATTTTAGAGTAGTAAAGGGGGTGAAGGGGGAGTTGTCAAGATGCTTTAGCTCTGATGGCTATGATCTAGGGTTTCAATCTACTTTTGAAACAGCATGATTCCCACACAAGTCCAGCATGAGAAGTTGGCCTCTGTTGTTCAGTGGCACCGCTCCTTCTCTAGCAGCAGACGCTTAGAAATGGCAGAAGGTGCAAAACCCAGCAGACCCTGAGTTCTCCTAATCATTAGAAAAACATGATTCTGAAGCTTGCAGCTGCATTTTATCTGATTTATCCATATAAATAGACCAAGCTCAAAGTGGATCCAGACCTGAACTTTTCACCTTGTGTCCCTCTGTGACGAAAATGTATCTCATTTTGTTACTCAGACAAGAAATTCTTCAGAAGACTTATATTATATTTCTAGCTAAGGAATGACGCTCTCACCAAAACCCTACTGTGCTATGGTGCCTAAAATAGTTAGCTCAGTAATACTGTCCAGGTTTGGAGGTTACATTCTGGAAAACGTGTTTTGACTGAGTAAGGATTTTTTAATAATCTTTTCAGCTTTCTCCCATCATTTATCTTCTTGGAGCATAAGCCACTCTGAGCTTGGACTGGTTACAAATACCAGTGAAGAGAACACTGCTCTCCTGTGGGCACTACCAGAACATCATTAAGAGACGAAGAGATGTTCAGAAGGACATCACAAGTCTTTTGTCTGGTCTTCAGTGTATCGTATACCTCGGAATGTATCATTAACTCTTGGATAAATTTCTCCCATAACACATACTAAAATTACTGATGACTGATCAACTACCCAGCTTTATCAAGCCCTGTCTTTCATCAAAACCAGACATTTCCACAGCCCTGCAGTGATTCTTTCTCCAAACTTAAATCCTTTCAAACCTCCCTTACAAGCCCATAGAGTGCAAGATTTCTGACACTATTAGAATAAAGTAAATATATATGTGCAAAACACATGGAAATCGCATGCACTAAACACAAATGTTATTAGTGTATAGGTTTTAGGGAGATTTAGACCTCAGAAGTTGGGATTTTGGGTTTAATTAACATATTTTGCTGGAGCCAGCTCCTAGTGTGCAATGATGAAGACACTAATTTTCTTGTTAAAGAACAAGTATGGACAATGTTATGGCTTTCCAATTTTTACCTCAGAGAATCAAACAGACAACTTTGTTCTGCACTTACCATTGCATTCAGTGTTAAGTTAACAAGAAAAGACAGTGACGTCTGATGCCTGAGCTACTGCACTTGAGCTACCCACTTGACTGAAACAAGCCTGTTTCAGACAATCTAGGGATCTGGTTAGTTTCCTTCTGATAACAAAACCAAGGTGATTTTATCTGGTTTTCTCAAGAATTATTTATAGGCAGATGTCAGCTTTTCAGACTTATTCAGATACCTGAATAAATTCAAAGCATCTCCAGGCAACTTCAAAATACTGAGGGACCTACCTCCTCAACAAATGAAAGAGGTAGGTAGTTCAATACAAAAGTACTGCAAACAAAAGTAGTACCACAACTTCCATTAAAGCTACTACTGGCGTCTGCTGTATTTAGGTAGAGATGAGGCCATGCTCCTCAACCACTTTAAATGGGACAGCTTTCTTTAATATTAGTGGAAATTTTAAGTGGATGGCAGGATTCACAATCTCTTTTCTTTCCATTAGTCCTGTTTGAAAATCAGTTTAATTCAAAGATTCATTTTTGCTGTTTAATTCTGTGGAAACAGATGACAGACACTGATCTCTTCTCTGTGGTGACCAGTAACAGGATCCAAGGGAATGGTGGGAAGTTGTGTCAGGGGAGGTTCAGGCTGGATACCAGAAAAAGGTTCTTTACCCACAAGGTGGTTGGGCACAGGAACAGGCTTCCCATGGCAGTGGTCACAGCACCAAACCTGACAGAGTTCAAGAAGTGTTTGAACGATACTCTCAGGCACATGGTGTGACTCTTGGGGATGGTCCTGTGCAGGGCCAGAAGTCGGACTCCATGATCCTTGTGGATCCCTTCCAACTCAGCATATTCTGTGATTCTAGTTTCACAAAAAGCAGTAGTCTTGACTTGCAGGAGATGGTTGAATCAGACTGCTTTTTAAATGAAGTAGCAGCTTTCTAGACCAGTTCTGGAGAGCATCCACTGTGCCACTCATTCACTTGCTCTCTGATGAATTTTTTTCCTCAACTTGAAT
Organism: Serilophus lunatus; assembly: GCA_013399895.1. Taxonomy (NCBI): domain Eukaryota; kingdom Metazoa; phylum Chordata; class Aves; order Passeriformes; family Eurylaimidae; genus Serilophus; species Serilophus lunatus. Next base: position 149,650 of record VXBA01005582.1, on the reverse strand, counting down.
TCATTACTAGCTTCTTTTTCTTGTTTTGGTAGTGATGGGAATTAATCCTACCAAGACAGTTTTTCTTTATTACTAAGCTTACAAGTCTTGACAGCAGTAAATTTATGTTTGTGTAAAATACATTTACAAATAACCAGTGTTCTCCTCTATAGCCATACGAAAATACAGGAAGCCTAACACACAAAAAAGAATAAGCAAGTCCTCAAATGAGCTCTGTCTGTCTGTCTACAGGATGCAGTCACTGGAAAGGAGAAATTGTAAAGGAATTAATTTTTCCATCAATTAATCAAAACAATTCAGATTTCCCAGGTTCTTTAAATATTTGAGATATCTGCCTCCCTGTCCTCATTCCAAGGCTTCACTGCTGCAGCTATGTCCCCCAAAGAGCTTCTTATCCAGTTCCCAGACTTAGAGTATTTACATAAGGAATGCAGAACTCAGATGTGAAAAACACTGTACTTGGTATATCAAAAGAATATTCCTGATCCAACCCTACTGCAAACTAAATTAGGGGTTACACTGATCACACTGCTGTGCATCACGCACACAGGTATTAGTTTGGAGAACCTACTCTCATGTTAGCCCACGAATACACAACACAAAGAGCACTGGATTAAAACATCTCTGACATAAGTCTGGGTTTGTGTAAGTTACAAGACTTAAAACTGGCTTACTGCACTGAGAACCAAGAAACCAGAGCTCAGTCCTTCATAGAGGTTTTCTCTCTTGCACTCATTCATTCCTGTGATGCTGCAGATATAAAAGCAGTGTGTTCTGCTGAAGGATGAAGGAAAAGAAAGGACCAGCTGATCTCCATTTTATGCTATGCAGGGAGAAGTGGACTCTCCCTCATAATAACAGACCAACTGTGTCAACCAAGAGCTCCTCTAATCATCACCATTGCATCACCCGTTCCTGGGACGAGTCTTGAATTACCTTAATTACAAAGTGACATGGTTTCAGTTTGCCATACCTGCTAGGGGCAATCAAGGTGCAAATATGCTTCTACACCTAATTTGGCAAAAAATTATAAAGTTACAGAATCAAACATATTTTAGACTGCAAGGTAAGCCAAAGACACCTGGTCCAACCCTGCACTCAAAGCAGGGCTCTGAAAACCTGGATGTGAACTAGCTGCTGCACTGTATGCAGTAAAACCAGAAAATGACACCCAGTTCTAGCATTCTCTTTAGTGGGACCATAGTTGGCTACATCTACTTGTGAAGTCTCTATTGTCCTAAAGAAAACTATTGGATCCTCTTTCTTACACTGAATAGTTCTCAAATTCAAGTGACATAAAATTTAATGGCTGTTTTTTCTAACCAAAAACATCCATTACAACCAAGAATCAGCAGCTGTTAAAATTAGTTAGCCTCCTACACTGAAATAGCTCTGTCTGGCTACTCAGAAGCAAGGGGTGAGAATCTACAGAGTGGCTAAAAGGGAGCCCAAAATTAAACAGGACAGATAAAAAATTCAACTATATTTCAGCTGAAAAAGAGAGCTGACCAGAAAGCAATCAGAAATAAACTTTTGGAAACGAGAGAGTAAATGTAAGAAGTGATCAAATTACAGGTGAAAAAAGGGAACAAAAAACCAAACATTCCTTAATGATTGAACTTTACTTTTTTTCCAGACTTTGAAAGCATTTGAATAAATACTAAAAGATAGGGATCCTTTGGAGATAAACGGTTTCTATTTTATTTTCCTGTCTTTCTCACTGCATGAATTTAAGATGGCAATGCTTCTCAGTGGTACATATAAAAGGTAGGGACTTCAGGGACTTGCTCACATTGCCATCTCAAGTGAGTAGCTCCAAGTCTGCAAAATTTAATCAATTCACATTTGAAGTGCTCCATGCAGGCCTTCTGAAAGCATGTGATGTGTGAGCAAATGGCAGAACAAGTGATGTAATCCTACTTTCTCTAAAAAAGCAATGGATAGGTTCCTGTTTGCTCCAAAAGGCTGTATATGGCCAAGAATATCTGTTTGCTTTACTTGTATGCCGATCTGATTTGCTTAAAACACTTTTTTTTTTTTTTTTTGCGTTAAAGTTTTCCTCTCTATGTCCTCTAAGAATTTTAGAGTTCTGCCTGAACCTTGGTAGTTATTTCATTACTGTGTTGACAATTACTCTGTTAAGCATACAGCTTTTTGGATCTCAAAATAGCTTTACAGAAATGAAGTAATGTATACTTCTTGCTTATTACACAAACCAGACTTCATGACTTCCCGTTACAGATGGTTTCCTAAGGTATCCCTCAGATAAACCATGTAATTACACTAATTCTATAGTTCTCTCTACCACAGCCCAGACTTATTTCCTGATGTCTCTCTCACCATTCAAGTGTCTGCTCTAATGAGAATGACAGACCTTCAGCCAAGGGCTGCTTAGCTACAGAAAATACCCCTGGCATGAGGGATTCAGGGGTGACTCCCAAGCAGAGGGTGACATGGGCTACAACAGAAACAAAAAGCCCATGTCCACCTGTTCTGCTTATGGATCCTGTGGTTTCCAGTCACCAGGACGGGGTATTACACACGTAAACACAAGATGCCAGTTGTGCAATTCCTTACAGAAAAGAAGCCTCTGGCCACTCAGATCAAACAGCTGCCCGTGTAGCAAAAATAACCCAACACTCCTGCAGAGCATGAAGCAGTGAATGTTATCACATCACATTGGAACCTGACCGCCATCAAATGAAGAGAAACCACAAATGCTGCACCAACACCTTTGGTGAAAGGGTACATTCAGCCATAATTAAGCACTGAAACAGAATGCTGCTATTTAGGTATTGTTTAAAATGTCATGCATTTAAAACACCCACTTTTGAAAGGTCTCCTCAGGGCACGATAAGAGATCAAGTCTCTCACAATGAGGTTGCAGTTTGGATGGAAAAAAGAAACATGTGACTATCTGCAATTGGATTTTTATATATAAACACCAGTCCTAACATGCAGCTGATACCTCCCCTTTTCAGTAAGGAAGGATGTCGGTTAATTGAGAGTAACCCATGAGGAAAGTTTCTGGTTCACCTGAGAAACTATCTGGGCAGGCATATCTGGATCAATGTTAACAGTTAAAAAACACTCAGAAGTCATGCTAAAGGAAAACATTTGAGTTTAGAACTGTGTAAATACCATGTCTTGTTACATTTATGACATCTTTTCAATTAAGCAGTTAAGATTTAATGTCATAAAAATCTCACATCAGAACTTAACCAAGCTTTTACAAACTGATATATTTCAGATCAAACCTCTATTGAAACTCCAATGATGAAAATTTGTCTGAAATTCTCATGTTTCCTGAGAATTCAAAATCCTTCAAAGAACTTTTTTTTTAATAGTCATATATATAGAGATAGATAGATATATAGTATATATAGTATTTTATATATAAATATATATAGTATTCTGGTAAGCAGGTAATTAACACAAACTTACACTGGCTTACCATGACAAAAGTCTGATTCCAGGTCTCTTTCAAAAAGCTGTAATTATTGCCATATTACTGCCATAAATACAACCCAATTTGTGATTACAACTTTTCCAACTCTGAAATTGCTTGTGTACACTCAATAGTTGAAGCTGTTAATATATTTTCTAATCCTGCACAAAATCATGTAAATACAGAAGCCTACGGATTTTCCTGTAGCTGAATGTTCCATCCAGTACATTTGAATTATTCCAACTTCTCTGCCCTTGCCCCAAGTCTTTTCAGCTTCTACAGCAATGACACATAAATGCACAGTTACTACAGAGAATTAAGAAGCTATTTTGAAATTGTTTTCAAAAACCTCAGCATTTATAGCAATAATTCAGATTGAAAGGCATAGCTCCCAAACCCCAAATTTTCGCAAATGTTTAAACTGCCTCTCTGCCACAAAACTTCCCTCGAAAACCAGAGAGACCATGCTGCAGCATGGGCATCCTGTAGTTGGGGCGCTGAACTGCACCTCCTTAGTGAGCTGGGAATGTCAGATGGAAATTTCAGGTGATTCAGCTCTTGTGCTGAGACGCACATCTGCCCTTGCATTTCTGCTGATATTTGAGTAACTGTGCCTGTTTGTGAGCAAGGCAGTGAGCAGTTTTCATGCCTGAAGTTCTCCTAATGCTGGTCAGCATTCAGCACGCATCCCTAACGACATATTTTTAGGACTGCTGAGAGCCTTATAGCAACCCCAGTCTCCCTTGCTGTAGCCATAACACGGTACCACAAATAGGCTTTTCTATACATACCATTCTGTCCAAACAGGCAAAATATATTGTGGGTGTAATGCCATCTTTCTGGGCAAATCTCCTAGATATAATTTTACCCTTTTTTTTTTCTCTTTAATAATTTGATCTAGACTTGCAGCCTGAAGATTCAATATGAAATTGCACCAAACATTTTGGTGTTACTTCTTTAATCTTGGCTTATTCTATCTTCTTTATAGAAATTCCACAGCAGGGCTAAGCATAACATTTGTTCTCATCATCTTTTATGCTCCAAGAGTTATCTGTAGCACCAAAACCAATTTTCAGTTATAGTCTTCTGTAAAATCACTGCATATCTGTAAGTGGCCTTAGGCTTGAAATATGGTCTGAATCCCCACTCAGATGCCAGAGACTGACAGGAAAATACTGAGAAACTACCCAGGCACAAAATCTTACTAGAAAGTAATCAATCTTCTCCTTATTCCTGACTAATTCCTTTCAGCCCTCAGCTACACACAACCTTTTGTCTTCTCCATTGCCTACAGCAGAACAAAGCCCATGCACAATTCAGGAGCCTTCCCTAGGAGAGGGCCTGGGCTGCTCCTATAATTGGCTTGTTGTTCAGAGAAACCTGTCTTCTAGCCACTACTAAAAAGGACAGAAAGCATCATCCTGAAAAATCCATGGAAATGTGTGTACCAATGAAATGGCTAGGTATCTCAGGATGTGTACATTGAACATATTCCTGTGTTCTTCAGGTATGGAAATTAAAAAATAGACTGCCTTATTAAAGGCATATTCTCATCTCAAAATATGAGAATACACCAAGAAATTTTACTTCAAGGCTGTAAATTATGAAATGAGATTTTGCACAGTCTGAGAAAACACTTCAAACTGGCAATGCTTCCTCCAGTGCTATGAAAACGTGAAATGAGAAGACAGCCAAGGCAGGGTCTGCAGGTGGAGGGGGTTAGAAAAATATAAATATTTGTGACTCCACTTTCCTCAGGTCTTTTTCAGCTCCAAGATTAACAACACATTGAGCTAAACTAAGGAGTTGTGTTATGCAGATGGTCACGGGGTAAAGAGCTACTTGTGCCAACTCCAGCGCAGACCAGGAGGGACGGGGGGAACAGGCAATTTTATAGATCAACCACTTACACATCAAATTACTACCACAACTGAAGAGAAGTAACCACCTGATTAATGCTCTCAGAGTACAGGTCAAGGAAGTTGAGGTACCTATGGAACATGAGATGCCTATACCAAGGGCCAGCAGTCAGTTCTTAAGCCGAAAGCTGGCCACTGAATCCTGCTGCCAGGATGACCTGAGGATTCCTGGTTCCCTCTGACACTCAGCATTCAATGTTTAGGGGACAAGCACTTCGCATTCACTGAACCAACATGTACAGGAGTATTACAAGCTACTCCAATTTTCAAACAGATCTTTATTTGCAACTTTCCTATACATTGACCAGATTTTATCAATAGAGAAAAAAAAGCAAACACAAACAGGTAACGTCTTGAGCATGTACTGATCAAACTCCTACTTGTTTCTCTTAGCTAATAAAAGCAAAACTGACAGTTGACCTGCAATTTCCAAGATTTAGCAAAGCCCAATGGTATAATAAAAACTGGCTGTAGGCTTCAGGGCAACTTTCAAAAGCAGTGGTGTCACTTAAGAGCCAGAGTCAAATCTCGAAAAAGTGATCTAAGATACGGATCATAAATGTTTAAGTGGTGGTTTGAAAGACATTTTTTTTTTCCAAGCTAGTAGCAGAACATGCTCATAGAAACTCAGCAGAAGGTGAGTCAGTTCCTGGAGCTGACACTTCTTTCCAGGTGCTATGCAACTCTGCTCCCACGGCATTGCTGGATTTGCTGAGCTACGCAACATCTACCAATGCTCATGCCCAGCTTGTGGATCCCAGCTTTGGGACATCTGCAATGAGAAATGGAGACCCTTGAATTCATGTCACATTACTGCTTTCAGACAGGAATCTATCACAAATTCATTGATGATTTGACAGAGCTGTTGGAAGCAAGAGAAAGACACATTATACAAATCTTTTGCTCAAAGTAGGCACCTCCTGAATCTGGACCCAGCCCTTGGGATAAGCTCCCTTCTCCTGGACATGAGACCTCCAGGTCAACCACGCTGTGCTCCAGAGACATTATTAAGCCCTGTAATTTGTCTTTCCAGATTCGTGCACTTGTGCACTCCTGGTTTAGAAAGTGCTTCTTCAATGACACTAGACAGATGAAACAAATAACAAGTTTTTCAAGGAGTCTCTGAAACGTGTTTGCATTATGTACCACAAATGATGATGCAGCACAGATGAAAATAAAACTATCAACAAATGCCAGATTAGTACCCACAGCGCTGCCCATAGATACACAAGTCCACATATAAGACCCACAGTGGAGGTAGAAAGTCACATTGCAATCAAGGGTGAAAAAGAAGATGCCGTGCAGAAAACAAATGAAGTTAATACAGTTATCATCACATGAAAAGTGGAAATGACCCACAAAAAGCCTCTCTAAATATAATACATAACACTCTAATTTGGGAAGAGGAGTGTTAATTTTAATTAAAATAATTATAAATAGTTTCAGTTATGTTTTGCACTTATGATCCAGTTTCACTAAAATGATGTGAACATATAGCCTAAGAATACTGAGTAATAACACAAATATTCTTGAATAATAAGATTTATAGATATCGTCTTTTTCTTGTTTGCTCTAGAGAATTAAGTCAAAGTAGCTTTTAAACTAACATTGAAGAAAGCAAGGAACGTGCCTGAAATTCCTGCACTTCAAAATTCAAGAAAAGATATCCTTCCAATATCAAGATATGAATATCAGTCCTTAACAATGGTTGGCACATTTCATGTTTTGCACTTTACACACAAACACACACACTTATACACTGGGTTGCCTGAGCAGCAGTTTTTGAGTTTGAGAGTAAGGAAAGAAGCTAAGCTGCATGAAAAACAGTATTTTGCAAAACAAACACTAACAACAGCAAAAAACCAAAGAGTATGGGACATATCTGCAGTTTCTAACCCTAACAAAACACTGGTTTCCAGTGCTACTTATAAAGACTCAGCCCACTGACAGCTAATAATAAAAAAATTAATCATTTTATTTCCATGTCAAGTGAGATGTTATGCAAAAACACCATAAAAGGAAGAAAAGAGGTGAAGAACATGTCTGTGTATTTTCTAATTACATTTCAGCTATTGTTAAACTAATTTTCTGGCACTCGAATCTTTCAGGAAAAACAGTACTTACAGAAAAGCATGAAGGACTAAGCTTATCCACAGAATTCTGGACAGTTTATAAATCAGATTTTTCTTTGCACTTCTGGAATATACATTGACTTGCAAACAGGAACAGAAACGGTGACGTCTCTTGTTTCCAGCTGACATCTTTACGTTACAGATTCGGAAATTTTCACTTGCAAAGGAAACTGAGCTTAATTGGATAGTTAACCTTTGTATTTTTTTTCCCATAGTATCCAGTAAAACCTTCTACCAAATAAAAACATGGAGTTTATTTCCTCACCTTCTCTCTCCACCGTTGCTTCACATTAACAGAAAAATTATCATTTAATAATACATCTCTTTAGTGATGAATAAAACAAATTTAAAATCTCTTTTCCCTTTTGCATATTGTTGGCATATTTTCTTTGAGACAAATAACAGACACATGGCCCCTATCTGTGGGACAAAAACATAACGTCAATGTTTCTTTTATATTTCAACAGCTGATAAAATGTCTACGATGAAAGTTATGTGAAATTTTAACCAACTCTAAGTTGACTTACAGCAGCAGAGCTCATCATGGTAATTTGGCAGGCGCTTGAGAAGTATCTAGGCCAACCTTGGCAATTGTACCCTCTGGAATATATTTCAGTCACCAAAAGGAGATACAGGGCATGCAGCTTCTTATACGCCACACATTATATTACATACAGATGGCTCGGCTGCTCAGGTTATAGGGGATAGCTATGTTGATTTAGCATTTTCCAGATTCACCTCTGAATGCTCGTCATATTTAGGGGTGGCTTCAGCACTGACACTACATGGGAAAACCAAAAAAAACCCACTTGGGTGGCCCAGGCCTGTAAAGATCAGAATCAGCATTTTCAGCTGTAACAGGAAGAGACTGATAACCTGCATAGGATCGGGAGCAGTGCTGGAAACCAATTCAAGGAAATCAAGGTATACATGAAGAATAATTGGTTTTCATTAGCCAGCCTATTTTCAGTGTCAGCGTAAGTGCCAATGGACACAAATGGAAACATAGGAGGCTCTGTCTAAAAATCAAGAACCTCTGAGGGTGACAGAGCACTGGCATAGATTGCCCAGTGAGGTTGTGGAGTGGAGTCCCCATCCCTGGAGATGCTCAAAAGCTATTTGGACATAGTCCTGGCAAACAGGCTCTAGGTGTCCTTGCTTTAAGCAGGGGATGAGACTCGGTGACCTGTAGTGATCCCTTCCAACTTCAACCATTTTGTGACTGTCACTTGCATTTCTCCCCATTTTAAATGTTATGTATATCCTTCCCAACACACTGATCATTGGGTTCCTGACCAAACTGAGACAATGTTAGATGAAGACTAAGCACAAGAAATGCAGTTACTGCAAGTACTTCCGATTAAAGACCTAGACTGTGAATACATGGAAAAAAACAGAAGCAAGCAGAGATACTTGGGCACAAAGCTTCATTTCTCAAGCTTGGACTGAGGCCCAGGCTAAAGTGCAAGAGTTAATATAATTCCCTTACAATGCAAAAATTAATGTAATAGACCACTGTTGTTCTCATGTGAAAGAGGATATACGGCAGACTTTGTGAATCAGGAAAAAAAAGACTTAAAATGTATAAAAACTAATACTGTGATTCAGACTAAGGGAACTCCAACTAAGAACTGGCTGATGTGAGACTGACAGACAAAGCGCTGAGTGGGGGTGAGACGTGAGCACAATAATGAGAAATTCTGAAAGTCTGAGCTTACAAGCCTTAGTAAAAGAACATCACAAATTTGTATAAATCTACACTTCCTGCAAAAACCTGGCACACAAACTAGTCTCTTTCATTTTAAAAGATGCTTGTTGGGCAATTCTACTTCAACCACCAAGAAATACAGGATAGGAATTACTGAGCCACATCCAGCTTGTTGAAGCAGTTACACAGACCTTCAGGGCTCTACAGCTGAACAGCCATGGTCCATGAGTGAAGAGATGAAGGATCCATCTCCCAAGGTGACTAAAAGCTCATCATAAAAAAAAGTCTCAACAAGCCAAGAAAACAGTTGCCTTAGAAACTTGAGGCATAATGCTCTCTCAGTTTCCAATCCTACTACACATGCTGTAACAGGTGAACTCCTAAAAGGCTGTATGCAGCAATAGGGCTGTGGCTTCAGAGCAGCGAGGCTGCCACCCAGGACACACACCACACAGAAATCACAGAATCATAGTCTGAAGAGTTGGAAGGGACCCATCAGCATCACCAAGTCCAACTCCTGGCCCTGTGCAGGACACGCTGCCCTCTCCTCAAGAGCAACCCAGGACCAAAAGTTTTCTTGCAAACCCTCTTTGTAGAAGTAGAATGATTTTGTGCTGAATTTATACAATTCTGTGAAGATGAACCACTGGCAAGTCACTACCAAAGAAAGAATTCATATATAGCTTTACTGTAAGGCATCTTCAGAGGTGAGAGAACAGAAGGGAAAAGGAAAGCAAAAACCCTAAAGAAACAAAGACTGCAATCACTGAAGGGTTATTCTTTCCAAAAACAGACTCAAGACCATATTTGTAATGGCAATAAACACTTCAGTTCTATGCTTACTGTATTTCAGATTAGCAGATATGTTAGCAGTCTGTCATACAATAGCTTTAGGGGCCAAATAGTTTGCTCAATTCAAGTATCTACTCTGAGACCCACAGGAGAATAAGTAAAACAATTTGAGCCAAGTATTTGTGTAAAATACTTATTTTGCCAGCACCCTAAAGAAAATAAGCAGAAAAATCTCAAATTGCAACTTAAATATGAACATCTATTACTGTTTCCTTGCGGTCTATAAATCTAATCTTACTGCCCACACATCAGACTTAGCCATGCCTTCTGCAACCTCTCAAGTGCACTCTCTTCTGCAAAGTCTTAATCTGAATTATCATTTCTTCTTCACACGCATTTAATGTGCAAAACTGCATCTTCTCTCCTGTAATTGTCTTTGAAAGACCTTGCACTGACTTTTACTTTCTCCTTTTCCTGATGTAATATATTAACATAAATCAAATCAAAAGAGTGTGGCAGCTGTCCTGTGACGGATTCTGATGATCAGCAAATATATCATAAAGCCAAAACCAGAGAAGTTCACTGAGAGCAACTTCAGAGGCAAGAGGGGTAGCCATCCCCTCTGAAAGCTCTTCAATTTTGCCAATGTCAAATTACTGGAAAATGAAAATTGGTTTTGATGTTAAAATTGTCCTTGATTTCAATTTGTTTTCTGCAATGTTAGACTATAAAGCCATTTTTTTTTAGCCCTTTTACGTCTCTCCAGTTTCTGGACTGCAACTCACGGAAAAATGTTTGAACAATCTCTTCTAAGGAACAGAGATAATGTAGATTTTTAAAAATGATAAATTTATACATCGAATATCAAAATGTTCTGTACTTCTATGAATTTATACATCTTATGCCCATATAAGTGCAAATCTCTAAATTTGAAACATTTGTAAAAATAACACCACAGTTTAGCAATAAAAAACCCAGACTACTTAACATCATTCTTACATAAATAAATTAATAATGAAAAAATAACCTATCAATTATGAACACAGCATCAACATGACCACTTACTGCATCCTTAGCTGTATCCTAACTCTACAATTAGCTAATAATAAAATTCTCTTTTCCCCTTATTTCCAGGCAATGTTTTCATGCGGTCAACAAAGAGTACAGAAGGAAGGATTAGAAAGCTATCCCACAGAAAGCAGCATGAGTGCATATTAACCTCAAACGACTGACTCAGAGGAAACTAAATTCCAAAACTTGACACATCCTACTTCTTGTATTCCAACCGGCTCTGTGGTTTCCACCACGATTTCTCCATTCTCCAGCAAAAACATCAAGCTATTTGGAACAAGATACAGTTCAGACACTAATGGAGATCCCAAAACACAGCTTTTTTGAGCCATGGACAGACATCATCATCCAAGACTGGGATTATGCAGAGAGGCATGGTTAAACGCAGATGTTATTCTACTGAAGATGCAGTAACTTTGAAGTTTTCCAATTCAATTAAGAAATTGCTACACAGTAAGAATGCTGTCAGAATGCTGTCATATGCAACAGTGACACAGCTGCTCACAAAACATCCAAACCCACGTTTCCAAGCTTGAATGCCTGCCCTATGTGAGCAGGACACAATAGGCATCCCTTTTTCTGAATACAGGACTGTATCTTCCAATGAGATGAATAATGAGAGAATTTTTTTTTCTCGGATACTACAATCCAAACTCCCGCTTACCACATCTAAAGCATTTAAACCAGTATATTTTCTCTTAAAAACACGGGCTAAGTCACATGAACAGAAGACTTATAAGAAAACAGTAAGTGAATCATTTAACAAACACCAGCATGAAGAAAGCTGTCAAATTGGAAATCAGTACAACTATCCTTTAAGCAAAAGCACTTTAAAAGTGTTGAACAAAACCCTCAGAAGACATATGTATGCTGAAATACATAGTTTAATATTCTACCATCTGTTCAGCAGCTGCTTATAAAAACTGTCTCAAAACCTTCCAACGATTGAAATAATTTCATATTTCCAAGGAATGACTGGAGAATATATCTTAAAATAAACAGATTCAGCTTCCATTATCTCTGTAGTAGGAGCAGGAAATGCTCAAGAATGAAGTTACAGATGGTTTTCCATGGCCATGAACTCACATACAAAATTCTCCATGTTTTTCCAGAATGTGCCTTCATCCTTTACCTGAAAAATATGCAGTAAAACCTAACAAAGTATTTTGGAGGTCAAATCATGAAACAATCACAGAATTTCATAAGATGGTTCATCATGCTAGAAAATTTCCAGCTTCATCAGAAATGGAATAATAGAATCATACAATGGCTTGGAAGGGACCTTAAAGATCATCAAGTTCCAACCCCACTGCCATGGACAGGGACACATTCCACTAGACCAGATTGTCCAGAGCCCCATCCAACCCGTCCTTCGACACTTGGGGTATCTACATCTTCCTTGGGCAACCTGTTCCACTGCCTCACCACCCTCACAGTAAAGAATTTCTTCCTAATATCTAATCTAAATCTCTACTCTTTTAGTTTAAAAACATTCTCTTCTGTCCTAACAGTATCTCTCTGTGTAAAAAGTCCCTCTTTTTTTTATAAGTGCCCTTTAGGTACTGGAAAGCTCTCATGAAGTCTCCCCAGAGTTTTCTCTTTTCCAGGATGAAACCCAGCCCTCTCAGACTGTCTTCAAAGGAAAAGTGCTTCAGCCTTCTTGGTGGCCCTCCCATCATCTTGGTGGCCCTCCTCTGCACATGCTCCTGCAGGTCCATGTCTTTCCTGTGCTGGGGATCTCAGAGCTAGATGCAGTACTCTATCTGTTGTCTCACAAGAGCAGAGGGACAGAATCACCTCCCTGAACCTGCTGCTCACACTTCTTTTGATGCCAATCTTCTGATTGGCCTTCTGGGCAGCAAATGCACATTCCTAGCTGGTGTCCAGCTCTTTATCCACGAGAACCCCCAAGTCCTCTACAGGGCTGGTCTCAATAACTTCTCCCGTGCTAAGATTGCCCCAACCCAGGTGCAGCACCTTGCACTTGGACTTGTTGAACTCCATGAAGTTCTTGTGGGCCCACTTCTCAAGTCTGTCCAGGACCTTCTGAATGACATCCCATCCTTGTGTGGTGTCAACTGCACCACTCAGCTTCCTGTCATCTGCAAACTTACTGAGGGTGCACTTGGTCTTGCTGTCTATGTCATTGCTGAAGGTATTGAAGACCAGCAGTCTCCAGACAGAGCCCTTACAACACTTGTCACCGGTATCCACCTGGACATAGAGGCATTGATCACAACTCTCTGGCTGTGTCCATCCAGCCAATTCCTTATCCACCAAATAATCCACCCTTCAAACACGTCTCTCCAATTTGGACATAAGGATGTTGTGTGGGGAATGAAAGATCATCCTCATCCATTTTAGACCAGATTTAAAAGCAAATTCTCCCAAGTATTCTTGGATTTCAATGTTCAGCATTGAGAAAGTCCCTGATATGGTCAGAAATTTCATGTTCATACTAGCAGTGACTGCCTTTTTTACAGTAAACATGTACCACAACCTTTCATGGCATCTAAGTCATGCTGTTAACCACAGACATATGTTGTCTATTAGTATTTGAGGTAACAATCTGTTTGCATTCATAGTCTTTTGTTCTAGTTTATTAGTGAACCTGTGTCACACAATGCATTATACCATCAGTGGGTTTTTTTATTTTTTAGTCTTGTCTTTCTTAGTTTGTTTCTTCCAATTTTCTGAAGTTTACAAATAAATAAAATAATCCTCAAACAACCAAAGAGATAAAAAGTGATTAAATCATTATGTAGAAACAAAGCTATGTTATGGTGAAATTTCAAATAATCATCATCTAACAATCCTGGTTGCCCTTTTACGCTTTCAGGTCCCTGGATATTCTAGAAAATAGCTTTTTACAGGTCTTGTATTTTTACCTGTAATTTTTACACAGTAATACCACAACCTTTCTTAATGAACATGATAATTTTAAATTGTATTTTTTTAAATATTAGGAAATAGAGCAAGAATCAATTCAACACCAGTTTAGTGAATCCAATCCATCCCTTCTAATGAATTGGCAAGTCACTGAGGCAAATAGTGTTTGCTGTCCTCTTTTCTGCTTCCCCTGTGAGGTACGGTAGAATCAGACTTCTGCTCAGCCACAGTGAGCCAGACTTGATTTTCTCACAGCAAAATCCATGATGACTGAATTAAAGATTTCTGAATGAAAGCTAGACAGATGATTACAGACACTTCTCTTAAAATAATGAGAAACACTTACTTTCCCTAAATCAGCACCCATGAACAAGCCATAGAATCAATGAAAAGTTCACCAAGAGAGATGAGAAGCAACATCGTCTACTTAAATTAAATCTACTAGCTACCAGGTGGGTGGGATGTGGCAGGGAGCAGATCTGAAAAAAGGGGGATAAGGATGTAGGTGGAACAGATCTCTACTCTCAGTTTTGGCTCCCCATTTTTGCCAGATGTTTTGACCTCCAAAGGGGGAAAAGAAGACAGAAAGAAATAATCAGCCTACTGGTGACTGTCCATACTGCTGTTGCTTTGAGTGTAAACAACTTGTACCACTGTATATCCTAAAAGTAAAACAAGCACTTTTTTTTTTTGGTGATATACTCTTATTTTTGCATTTAGTTAAATTTTACACACTCCCACTGTCCTTTCCCAGTTCACAGAGACTGCTTCCCTCAGCTTTTCTAACAGCATTGCTTTTGGAAGCAGCACAAGGTAACCTGGATGCTGTCCTGCTTGGCCTGCTGTGCTCTTGCAGTAAATTTTGAGAAAAACCGCTTCATCAGCACAATTTCAGAACTCGGGTTCCTTTACAAATCAGGGGTAGCAAAGAGTTTTGCAAGTTGGCAAAGCAACAGAAGGACATGCACCATAGTCAGGAGTGCAGCAGTTAAATCACACAGAAAACCCTGAGGACATCAAGGACTACATTTCCAAGGGCATGGGTTTTACCGCAACAACCAGACAGAGAGCAGCCTTTCTAAATGCTCCTTTCTAAATGAGGGCAAATAGGATTTTTCCATCCTGTCACTCAATATTATAGAGTTAGCAAACATTTTTAATTGATCTATCTGGTTGTTCCCATCCTTCAAATAACCTCTGTTGACCTATCACTCTAGGCTGTATACTGCAACTCTTCTGTCTCTGCAGAACTCCACAATAAAACACTGCAAGTATCTTCTGCAGATTAAACAAAAACATTCTAACTGGACTTTAGGCAATATAGCAGCAACACATATGAAGTATTTTAGTCAACAAGCTTTCAAAACACATACTTTTTTCCTTTCAGAAAATACTGCTTAAATCTGAAATACTGCACATCTTCTTAAATCCTGGAAAGCATTCAACTCCCCTTTGCCATCACAGTTCATTTATCTTGCAAGAAGTTTCCAAGTGCTTGCTACAGAGAAGAGATTTTTATAAGGCATGGAAAGAGACAGAAAATGACACAGTGCCTGATGCTGTTCTCTGGACCTGACTCTGCACACAGACTGCACCATGGAGAAGCTTGTACTCAGACACATACTGGAGCTGTCATTTCAGTGCAGAGCACTTTGGCCACTGCTTTCACACCTAGAGCCATGCAAGTGTAAACAAAGGCACCGCTAAATAATAAGCCCATTTTGCTCAGGATTTAACAAGTCTTCCTCCAAAGAACTGTTTTATTTCTTCCTCGCCTTCACCCCAACATACAGAAACTTTCAAGAAAGCATCTAGATACAAAAGACCCTCTAAGCTAATGTTATATAGAATGAAATGAGCACATATAGAACTTCCTCTCATAATTATCTTAGTCTCATTTTTGAAAACAGAAATCCTTGTGTTGAGTACATCCTCCTGATCCTCTCGTCCCATAGAGGAAAAAAAAGGTAAAAGAAAGGATGCCTTGGGATGTCTGGCATAGATAGTCATATATGAGACACAGCTAAAGGGTACTTAGGTACCTAAGGGAGAAAAGTGTAAACATGGGCACACAACTCAGGGCTTTCTGTGGGCTTGCAAGTAAAATGTAAAAAAACCCCTAAAGTACTATCAGTGGCCACTAAAAATATATTCTGCGAAGCTGAAAAAAATTCAACTTTAGCCTTTATCTCAGTCTTCAGAAACCTTGCAAACCTTGGAAACGAATACAAAGCTTTGTATGAACACACCCAAGTGAAGAAAGTGCATGCAGCTCTAAGGCTTGTTCAACCCTGACATGTCTCAAATGTAACAGACTACCACTAAAATGTAAAAGGACTAGAGAGCAACATACTTCATTAACATTTTGGATGAATGCTCAAAATGCACACATTTGGGTGTGAGACTCACCAAATCAATGTGGGATTCAGTTTTGAGAGGACTACCTGTTAACACTGGATGGTAATGGAAA
The DNA here is from genome assembly GCA_013399895.1 of Serilophus lunatus. Taxonomy (NCBI): domain Eukaryota; kingdom Metazoa; phylum Chordata; class Aves; order Passeriformes; family Eurylaimidae; genus Serilophus; species Serilophus lunatus. Next base: position 133,221 of record VXBA01005582.1, on the reverse strand, counting down.
AGAACTATCATCTGGAAGTTCACTGAACTTATTTTCTGCTCTGTTGTGTGAGTTGCTCTTCTTTACACTCATTCTGGGGAAATACAGATATTTACATAGTTCTTGTTCTGCATCGTGATACTAAGAGAAGGCCTTTACACATGAAAGCACTTTGGTCACTGATTACAAGACTTTTCTTTAAGGTTTTTTCCTTCACTTAGAAGCAATTTCATTTTTCACAATCAAGCCGGCCACACCACCCTGTGAATTGTGATTCACTCATCACCAAGCACAGGCAATGTAATCCTTATCTCGTTAGTCAGTACTGGTTCCTCAGCCTCATTTATTACTTGTTCTGTCTAAAATACTTAGACATTGGATAGAATGAAGAATTAGTATGGGGACTTTTCACAAATGCATATAAACCTTTAATAAGGCTAAGCGACATGAAGACTATGGACTGGATCCAGTTAATTAGGGTCAAGGTGTTGGCTGCTGCAAACTCTCAGCATGAATATTTGCCAGACGAAGGGGATCTGTAATACCTATAAAACATACTCATTTTCAGAAATCTCAGAGATACTTTGGCCTGATGTGAAGAGAACCGAGTGGTTTTTGTCTGTCCTAATTCCAGTGAGCTTTTCTAGTAAGCATCACCTTTCCTCTTGAGATGAAATCAAATGAAGACAGGCACAGATGGACACAGCAACACATGCTACAAGGAGGCAGGCGTAGATGAAGCTGGTGTGTCCTCTGTTTCTGACCCCACAGCAACATCCATTTGATGAATTGCTTCACTATGGGGATGACTGGGAATGAACACAAGGCACCAAGCCTTAATTTCTATACATTCCTTTTTCCCTCCTATGATGGGCACCATACAGATTCTAGCAGGGTCCTCAATCAGCTTATAACACACATGTATGTCACTGCCAAAGGGTGAAGAAATAACAACAGCACCAGTGACCACTTCTAAAACCAAAAAAGAAATTGAGGAGCAGTTGGCAGCACAGGAGCATCTGCTAGGCCCCCACTGCTCATGTTTTGTGTGGGGGTGTCCCAGGCTGTATTCCACTGTAGTGGTTTAACCCAGGCTGGGTGCCAGGGGCCCACCTTCTCACTCCCCCTTGCCCAACTATAGAGGAGAGAGAGAATATAACGAGAGGTTTCGTTATTCATGATAAGGACTACAACAGATTCTTTCTTAATCACCGTCACAGGCAAAACAAGACTCTATGTGGGAATAATAATCAAATTTATTACTAACAAGATCAGAGCTAAGAGTGAGACACTAAAAGACACCTTTTACCCCCCACCCCCTCCTTCTTACATCCAACCTATTCTCCCGCAGCGGTCAAGGGAAAAAGGCGAGGTGGGGGGGAGGTGTTGCTGTGGTCAGTTGCTGTTCTCAGCCGCTGCTTGGGAAGAGGAGTCCTTCCAGCCGCATTCCATGGGGTCCATCCCTCACAGGATACAGTTCCTCTCACAAACTGCTCCGGCGAGAGTCCATCCCATGGGCAGCAGCCTTTCACAGACTGCTGCCGCATGGTTGAAAATTCCACAGGGTGTAGTCTCTTAAGCACAGGCTGCTCCAGCGTGGGCCCCACGAGCCACGCATCCTAACAGGAGAATCTTACTCTAAGTGGGCTCCTCTCCCCACAGGCTACAGTCCCCTGCCAGCTTCACTTTGGGTCTCCCACGGGCTACAGCCTTCCCCAGCATCCACCTGCTCCGGCGTGGCTCCTCCACGGGCTACAGGTGGATCTCTGCACTCCTGTGGTCCTCCATGGGCTGCAGGGGGTCACTGCTTCACCATGGTCTTCCCCATGGGCTGCAGCTGGATCTCAGCTCCAGCGCCAGGAACATCTCCTCCCCCTCCTTCTTCACTGACCTTGGTGTCTGCGTTGTTGTTCACAAGCTCTCACCCTGCTCCTCTCCGGCAGCCATCTTCATTTCTCAACTACTTTTTTTTTTTTTTCCTTCTTAAATATGTTATCACAGAGGCGTTCTGTCAACTACTGATTGGCCCGGCCTTGGTCAGCAGCGGGCCCAGCCTGGGCATGGGGGAAACTTCCAGCAGCTTCTCGAAGAAGCCTCTCCCTCAGCCCCCCCCACTGCCACCAAAACCTGGCCACAGAAAAACCAATACATCCACGCATCCCTCACCCGATGGGGAGGATTGAAGGCAACTGACATGGGAACACCTCGGGCATACAGAATTACTTCTGTCTTTCTAACATTTATTTTTACATCAGACGAGGGATGGTTTTTTTTAATTGAATTTTTATTTTGTTTTGTTTGGTTTTTTTGCTACAAGGACAGATTTGACCATTTTGGTCAGGCTCTGGGACATGCTACAAAAAGGCCTTGGAAGATTGCAGATACGTACTGATAACATACATAAGGCCCTCAGAAGGAATATAAATTAGGAGATCTATTTTTGTCAGAAGATTTTGGCAGGGGCAAAAGCCACCTAGAATGAGATGACTTCAAAATTACTGTGACAACAACCCTCAGGAAGAATTACTATTTCTAGAGTAGAGGGGAAGAAAATGAAAGGGAGAAAAAGCAGCATCATACAGGTGGGAAAAGTCTTATTTAGGAGAGATAAGCTGCACTTAGAATTTGAAAAAACAAATTTCTTTTTTTTTAACATGAACCTGAGGTGGGGTGGAAGTATCTTCCTTCCCATTCAGGTAAGCTAAAGTTATGCAAGTTTTATCTCATAATTAAAGAAATTAAATCTCCTGAGATTTTGCCTTTCAATAGTCAAACCTAATGATAATAGTAACTTTAAAAAATTATACAAACATGTCCCATGATTTAGCTGCACCTTAAACATCTTTCTCAGCTAGAGTATATATTTAAATCACCAAAATAACACCTGAATAACCAAGACAGGATTATTTAGGAATGATAATTTAATCAAATGATCATACTTGAACTCAAAACTTGGTCATTTTAGTGTATAATGTAAAATCAGCTGATTACTTCAAATTGTTTTTTCATGTTTTTAGTTGTTACAAGGGTTACTATGCCCTTGACTGTATTAGCATTAAGTTTTGGCAACTAAAGGAAATACATTACACTACAGTGTACTATAATATATTAATAGATTACAGAGTATACTAAGCTATAGTGTAGTTTTGAAACTACTACCCTCTTAAAAGACATCTCTTATCATCCTTCAAGTTTTGGTTTAAGTCAGAGCAGTCAAAATTTTTATTAAAACATAAAAATAAATTATAAGAAAGAAACAAAAAGTTTCTCAGTTCTACAGTAAGAAAATGATTGTAAAACCCCGTAAAATAAGCACAGAAGCAAAGAGCTTTTAAGTTCTAACACCCTGTTTGGGCTTGCTCAACTCTCACTGAAGCAGGCAGGGATTGTGTGTCAGCAACTGAACGTGAGGCTCAGTCCAGGAAAAGCCACTGCACAAGTGTGGAGGAAAAAATAAAAAAGAGCACAGAAAGAAGATTAATAGCTTCTCCAAAAAACTACATCGTGAGCTACAGAACAGAATGTCAGTTCCAGAAAAGATAAGAAACCATTCCTTTTTGGTTACAACCAAGGCATAGTCTAAGATTTCAATCTAGCACATAGTTACAAAAGGCCCATATAAGGCAAGGGAGCAGGATATAGGGAAAACGCTTCACAAAATAAATTTCTAAATGTTTCATGAACAAAGGGCTATTTCAGAAAAATGGAACTCTCCACATTTCAAGCGGCTTTTGCATCAAGACTCCATATATAAATAAGATTAGATTTTGAAAACTTGATTCTAACCTTGCAGTTGTGATAATAGTTTCACACACTGACATGGTGCACTGGCAGGGAATGCACACAGGCTGCATCACCTGGGCTTCTTCAGCTTTGGTGTCTATGGAAAAGCAAGTACTCATTCGTTAATTCAGTTGTTATTGCCTTGATTGCTTTTGTTTTCTCAAGAAGTACAAATTTTGACATGCTAAAAATAATTGTTACCCAGGAAGGAAAGCAGCATGTATTAACACACTTCTCAGTGAAAGACATTGTCCCTTACAGTCTGAAATGAGACCCAGTGAGGGAAGTATTTCATGAATGTTAATCCAGATCCACTGAGTCTCAGACAAATACCCACAGGTTTGCATATATCAGTTCCACTAAATTATACTTTCATGCCTGTTTATCTTAGGTAAAAACAATAATTTTCTCTTCACCATTATGCTGCTCTGGTGAAAGTTATATTAATTTATGTAGATTCATTATATATTCACATTCATTCCATCATTTGCCTGACAAAATGTAAATAAAAAATATTCATGCATGCAAAATAAAGTGAGAGCAACTTAGGGTAACTTCCACACAAAACTTGACAAACCATGCTAGGAACACTAAAATCAGAGATGGCAATAGGACAGTTCACTCCTCTTTGTTTTTTCTTATTAGAAAACTATGGACCCGAGCTTTTAACTTAACTCTCATACAGTCTTCTAATGACCACGTGCAAATGGGCTTAATAAATATGATTTCAGGGACCTTCTTTGATTTTTTTAATACCTGCTGCAACTTGAATCTGGGGTATGTATTTAACCCGAAGCTGTAAGGGAGAGTGCACTAATGCCTCATACAATGTAAGGAATGCTGCTGCCTGCATAGTTTTTGTATGAATGGGGGGACACCAGCTCCTACCTTGAAAGCAAAGATCTCAGAGCTCATGCCTTGGCGTGTATCTAAATGTTTGATCCCAAGAGACACTGAAACCTCAGCAAGTACTGGTGTGGTCAATGATGGCTGTGATTGCAAGCGCCCCAAATCTAGTGGGCAGCAGTCACTGAACCACAGCCAGCTCAGCTCCCTTGAGAAGACAACCATTTAGTTGAGGCTCTGAGCAGTACTGGAGGAATGAGCTCCAGGAGCTGGCAATGCAAGGAGCTGCTTGTCAACAGTAACATCTGATGTACTATTTAGACATCCTAGAAGTAATCTGCTTTAAAAAAACAATACATTATCTGAATTCTAAAATTTGGAGGAGTCCACTACCCACTATCTTCTGCAATAGGGTAGAAATGTTGAAAGAAATGACTAAGCAGTAATGATGGGGCAGCAATGAGGTTGAAAATGTTCTCCGGCTAAGTGCCAGGAGTATCACATATGCTATAGAGTTGGAGATTAAAATAAGCAAATCTAGGATGCAGATGTATGAATTAAAACATAGTTTTAGGACACTGCGACAGAAGGTCACCATTTCCAGGCACAGAAACAGGGCTCTCCTCCAGAGAAGTGAGTCTGCAGTGTGCCAGCTTGTGTCATGCAGAGCAGCAAGCAGCAAGTGTCTTCCACCAGAGGCCTCCAAGGTCAGACTGTCACTGTGGAAGGCACAAATCCAGTAAGCAACCCACAACTAATCATCTCCTAATGACACCACCTTGCCCCTTCAACACTCACAAGACAAATTGCCTTTTTTACTTTTATAGTGCTACAACATGTAAGTGAAACTATACCTTACTCCTATCCATATACCTACCTCAATGAGTGATTGAACACAACCAATTTCTTCTGGAGGAAAAAAGAAATGGAAAAAAAGGAGCTGTTGATCCAATATTTAGAACAGATTATGCTATTTGCAAGGCCTGATGGACCCCAATTTTTCAGCTTCATATTCCTTTCACCCATTTTATTAGAATGATACACATTAGCACAATAAAAAAAATAATTTTAAAGCAGATATCCACTTGTCATAGTCCAGTGAAAGCCAGATTTATAATTAAAATAAGATGTTAAGATTTTTACTATGAATTTCTGATTCCAGAGCAGATTTTCATCTCATATTTCCCTGTTCACTGTTGTCTGCTTTTTTTGTTAAGAGAAGTTACATTTTCAAGCATCATTGTTTGCTATCCTTGAAGACCTGTACATATTTCCTTGAAGGGAAAACACATGGACTTCTCAGGGAGAGCCTCACACAGCACCAAGACTGTAATCCAAAGTATCCTCTGTCAGAAGCAAGTGTAAGACAACAAAGCGTATTTTTGAGAGACAATATTTAGGTAGCAGTCTGTTCTTCTATGGGAAAAAAACAGAACCAAACAACAAACTTTCATCTTTTCATGTGCAATGCAGTGAGTATTTCAGCTCCTCAGAGTATCATATTATCTTGCACTCAGACAACCCAACCACCCAGCCTGTCATGTTAAATATGGGAGTAATTTATAGGCCAGACTTTAGGTCTGTCTGATTCTGCAAAAGCAGTCCCTCGGCAGATGGAGTCAGATTCATTGACTTGGGCACTGAGTGACAACCTTCTCCACAAAACACGATGAGAAGAAAAAGAGCTAGAGAGAAAAAGATGAAAAATTATTTAATCCAGTATTCATCAATGCCTGTCCTTGTTTTCATAACATATACCTACACAAAACTTTTTTCTCCTCCTGGTTGCATACAACATTCAGTGGAGAAAAACTTATGCTGTTACATATTTTTCATATTTTGAATCTCTAGGAGGATTTGAATCGAAATGCTACACACCAGTATTGTTCTCTTTCAGGTTTACATATCTTTTCCTCACACACAGAAAAATCCCTTAGATGATCAAAGACATGTCATAGACATCCCACCCATCTGTTAGGGCGAAGGATGCTAGACATGAACTCTGCTAACACTTCAGAGGGCAGATTCACTCAGGTACATTTGTGCAGCTGGAAGGCCTAGCCAGAATTTAGTCCTATGGACACAAGTGTGTACCATGGACATCCGTTGTGTCAACAGAGTATTGCTTAAGGGTCTTCGATGTTATCACCCACAGGCAAAGCAGACCATTGAGACCTCACAGCTTTACCAGACAACCCCCTGAGCACTGCTGGCTTTGCCAGGACTACCTCCGTCAGCTGCCAACAGCTCCTCTACCCTACCATTAGCTCGTCAGGTCCTTCTCCTCCTGTCACCCCTCCTAACAGTCATTGACAGAGATAAGGGACGCACACACCTCAGCAATGTGCCAAATGCAAAAAAGGCAGACAGTTGGAGGTGGCAGGAGATTCCTCTTCCTTTTCCAATAGCCAAAAGGACCACGAAAGGCATTGGGGTCCACGTCAACCACAGTTACCTCCAGACAGCTCTCAGCCTTCCACTTCTGTTATCACATCCTCTTCTGCTAAGGGGCAGGTAATAGACTTACCTGCACATGGATTTTCTGCACTAATTTTCAAGCAATTTGGTTCTCTAATCCAGTTTACTACACAGCTGGACAAATACTACTTGCTAGTAGAAGGAGGAGGACTGAAACAGACAATGCATTTCTACCAGATTCACACAATTTGGACTCAACCTCATGTTACCAGGACTCAGCTGTGCTGGCAGTCCAAGTGCAGCCAGGCACACTGAATTTTTACTTCTCTCAGTGAATCAAGGCCATGCCCACTGTTAACATGTTATAAATTTGATTCAGGATACTGTATTGGTTTCTTTGTGGCCAGGTTTTGGTAGCCGGGGGGGGGAGGGGCTGAGGGAGAGGCTTCTT